>APFE031626046.1:93184-107294 GCA_000404065.3 Pinus taeda | reverse complement strand
TTATGGTTGTGGACATGATAATCAATTGTATATAGCTTGGATAGATAGACTAAATATTTTTTGCTACTAGATGGCGTATAATGCGGTTAGGTGGTCAACATACCTAGTTTCCCACTGGGTAGGTTAAGACCACCTAACTAGGCTAATTGGTTGTAACATTATTTCATATATTGTAATGAAAAAGAAGGACCTACCAAGCTTAAAAAAAAAAAGTCCATGGGATATGGTGGTTCTTCATGGACTTGAGAAATTTCTTCTTATTGTTGGCCTTCAAAGGAGATGTGATAAGATTATTCATCACTGTGTCCTTCAAGTGCATGTGCAACAACATTTTTTTTACTTTATCATCTTCAAGAGGAGAATACAGTGCTTCTTGAGGAATTTATTCAATAAGATATTCTTGGTTTATCACACCATACATTCTTTTGATATATTCAACATTTGGCATCCATTCCTCATGATCATTGTTGGGTTGTGTTATATTATTTCCATGACTAGCAACCTTAGTTAACCGGGGGGTTAGAGGAGGGCGACTAACCCCCCTCTACAGGGTACGAGGCAACGCCCCGGGGAATTTTCTTTTTGGACCCTATATTAGGTGGGCGGACCTACCTATAGTATTGTGCATGGTTTTGGGCGCGATGGTTTTCAGTCCATGGTATTGGATGCTTAAGCATGTATATATATGTATTGTAGCATTAAAAGGAACATAATGAAAAATCAATCTGGTAGTCTCGATTTTGGGATTCAAAGGAAAATCTCTATGTATATGTGTTTTATGTGTTATTCTCTCGCTATTGTTTATTTTCTATTTTTAGAACAGTATGTAGGAAATTTTTGTACGGGGTTAAAACCTAGAATCATTAGAGCTTAATTATTTGCAAAACACCAACAAAATGTGAAATGTATGATACTTATCCTCTACCAAGATGTTTAAACTATTCATTTGCACTCCTATCAAAGGTCTATGCAAACAACCTTATCACAACATATTCGTGAATAACACTGATATTTGAAATGAATACCATGAAAGATAAGATGTGTAGTGTGGTTGAATAATAATGTCCATAAAAATTTAGAGTTGAACCTAAATATAGATTTGGTTTCATTAGTGAACCCTAGGATATTTGAGAAATCAATAGGAGTATGTTGATCGACTAATCATGGAGGCCATTCATTTTTTTTGTACTTCTAGGTATTCAACAAAAGGGTGAAAATACAAGTTTGCAATTAATAATGATCACACCTCATACCAATACCAAAAGTGGCATAACCACTTCTATCTTCTTCAAAATTTCTTCAATATTAATGGAAGCGGTCACCTATACACCCAAAAATGTCTTCAAAAGTTGTAAAGATCACAGACTAAGTCCTTTCACGAGATCACTATGTGAGGATGAGATCTTCAATACAACACTTTAATAAAAATGTCATGAAGCATAGTTTACAATTTTTTTGTGAGATAAACTTTATCCCCAATAGTGGCACCAAAATGTTACCTTCAAAATTGTACTTAATGATAAGACCCCTAATCCATAAGGTGCAACCCAAGAGGTAACTACTAGGATGGTTAGCAATATCACCAAAGTTACCTATCCTCTTCAATTTAGGCATGCACTCCTCAAACTCAAGTGGGGTATCCCTAGTAGTATTATTGAAGCTAAGTAACAAGACACGTGGTGATATGGGAGTATCTTTAGTACAAAAATAATTGTATTTTAGGAGATGAAAAAGGGCGATGGAAATAGAATTCAGTGCTAATCCAACAAAGTAAATGGATTCCGGGGGATATGTAAGGGGACTGATTTTATTATGTGTTATCAATGGAAGTAGTACCAAAGGATTTAATACATCCATACTAAGATTTTTGGAATTTAATGTAGAAATTCTACAAGGAAGGGACATGATAGGACCTTCAACTAGGAAACTCAACTATAATATAGTAACTGAAATTGATTGCTTTTCTAGGGTTCCTAAAAGATAATAGAGAGGAATCAACAAACAACTGCTAAATTAACAAAGGATAAATAAGGATGAGTTTCCTCACATGGAAACCCCCTTTTAAGTGATATATTTTACCCTGCAAATGGTTCAAGTTGCTACTCTTATGTAGAATAAGCTAGACCACTTCAAGAAGTTAAGCACCAATATAGTTATGCACTAAACAAATAAATAACCCTTACATATCACACATGCTCCAAGAAAAGATATGTCAATTAATCTCCAAGGAGGAGAAGCTCCAAAAGTTCAACCATAAATACATACTCTTTCTATAAAGCCTATATCAACTTCCTTTACATTAAAATAATATCTCATGTGAAAACCCTATATCTGGCCTATGGAGGAGTAAAAAAATATTTCCTTCAACCAATTAATCAACAGCACAAAATAATGTAGTCAATGCCACATGTACAAGTCTGCAACAAAAATATGCCTAAGATAGTGGGATGTCTTCATTAAAAAGGCATGAGATGAGTCAATTGTGCATTATAGTTCTCAAAAGGCCTCCAAGTAGATATATCCACAACAAAACTCCTTGAAGTAGGTAATGAAAACCTATTAGATCTCCTCGAAGGTGGATGTGTAACTCTCTAAGGTGAAACATCCTCCTCAATGTATGCAAGGACCAAGTAGCAAATCTCAAAAAGTGGCATGTGTGATCCTTTAAGTGGTATGCCCCATCAAGAAGCTTCCAAAAAGTATACATCCTCAAATAGATTCATAAAACATGGGGCATGTGGCCTCAAGAGATATGGAATTATTCACCATTGACATATATCAATAATGATCTCCCAAAATAACCAACATATTAAAGCAAACAAGGTGGCATATTCCTCAAATGAGTGATCAAAATGTAGTGAGAATTGTCCCATGGTAGATATTAAAAGCACCATCACTACATCAATTTTTCATTGGAACTTATATTATGACCACATTTTCAAAAATCACATAGCCAGTTTGCATCTAATGGCATTGATCTGGTAGAAACCTAGGTACTCTATGAGAATATACTTGCTCATGAATCTAGGTTTCCCTCAAAATATATAATAAAACCCTATATCTAAGGTTTGGAACCTCTTATATATTCTCCAATATGGGACGTTTTCAATTATAATGCAAGCAACCTTCATTAAGATGGACGTCTGCTCAAAATTAGGGCATGAAACCATGAAGAACCTCCTCAAGATACTTGTGGAATTTCCCAAAGTGAGACATTCCAAGCATGGTAAAATGTGAAAAGAAACCTTTAAGGTGGATTCCATCCTAAAATAAAGCAAGTGGATCCATGGTAAAGTGCCTCAACATGTCTCAATATCACTCAATTATATACATGCAAAGAAAGCATTTAAGGTGGCACATTTGGATCCATAATGCATGAGAAGATGTGTGAAGTATACAAATGAATCAAACAATCCATAAATAAGATTCCAAGTCACCAAGAGTCCAATTAACTCATTAAGGAGAAGGATGACCTCATTTAAATATGTATAAGGTGATGAATTGTGTGCACCTGCCTTCAAATATGGGCCAAAAAAGGGGAGTACTCTAGGTAGAACCATACTTCATGCCATAAGAAACCCATCCATGTGTGATGAACTTCCATATGTTAGGTCAAATTTGACTTGGTAAACAAGTCATTATGTTAAGGTCAACAATAGTGGTTTTCAGGAACAAGATTTTGGTAGCATATGGTTTTGTTCCTGTGGATTTTGATGTAATGAAACATTTAAATAGGCTCAGATACTCTATCATAGCGGTCTAGAGGTTATCAATGAAGGATCGGTTGATCGTCTTGGCCATAATTAGTCAAGGGAACAAATATATGTTTGGCAGTTTTTTCATAGTTTCGGTTTTCCATGATTAATCTGCATGTTTCATTGATTTATGTGTGGATTTTTATGACTATAGGGTATTCACAGAATGGGTTGTTGGTGGAGGCAATGAGCCTTTATCAAGTAGTAGAAATATAAGTGCTTGTAAAAAAAGAAATGGACATGGCGAGTGTATTCTCATGGAGTCCTGAAGGTAATGGAAAAAATATAAATAAATAAATTTATAATGGATTTGATTTTTTTTTAATTACATGTATATGGGCATACATTTATAAGACATGGTGAAGCATGTGTACCCATGGTAAAGCACCAATACAATCTAGAAATAGAATTAAGTTATAAAGGGGCAGGGTGGGGTGAGGTGGGTGTGGTGGAAGAGGGGGGTCAATATGTATGCCAGATTCCTAGATACCTTATTTATAAACTTTGAGGGGGTAGGACCTAGATAATTACCCCAAGTGAAGTTTAAAGGGGGGAATGTTATGTTAGCATTGACTTGGTAAATGAGTCATTGTGTTGAGGTCAACAATGGTGGTTGTTAATACCATTTTTTGGTGGCTCGTGGTTTTGTGTATGTGGATTTTGATGTAATGAAACATTTAAATAGGCTAAGGATACCCCATTGTAATGCGCCTAGATATGAGCGATGAAGACTCACTTGGTTGACTTGGCTAGATTCTATCTAAAAAATTTTGGTTTCCCCTCAATGGTTAATATGTCTAAAGTTAAAATGAGTTTACACTAGTTATAAGTACAATACAATGAGAAATACTACTTCCAATTTTAGCACATAGAACAAGCTTGGCCAAAAAAGTTTAACTCTATATTATATTCAATAATTAAAAAGTTAAATAACGCCATTTTATAAATCTTAATGTTTATAGATATAAGATTGTACAATAATGGTTTGGACTGAGATGATTCACCCATCAAACATAATGAATTTTTTTAAGATAAATTTTAATATATAAAATAAATTTATAAATATATTTTATGATATATTAAAGTTTATATATTATATTACTTTTTTTCCTTCATTTATTATGATGCTTCTTGCCATATACCAATGTCAAAACTCTTAGCATTGTAATTCTTCACGTTTTTTGAAAATGAGGAGCTTAAATCTGATTGAAAAAAAAGAAATTATATTAATATGAAGATGATATATAAGGGATTTTTTTAATAAATGAATAATAATAAATCATAAATTAATAACAGGGAAGACATTATGTAAACAAAACTAACAAATACTTTTATTTTATATTATTAATATATAAACATAGAGAAGGATTGAAAAAAAAATATAAAGTTATGATTAAGATTTAGAGTTCGATGATTTTTTTTGTTTGTTTGTTTTTTTTTTTTTTTTTTTGGTTCAATGGGTGGCGCTACGTCCACGGAAAAATCTGCGCTGATCGACCCCAAAGAGAATCTAGCCCCACGGCCCACTAGCTAGGCCTAACCCCAAGGGCTTTGGGGAGAATGGACCCTGTGACCTCCCGATCAGCGAGGCATTGATTTTGACCAATTGAGCTAACCCTTAGGGCTAAGATGGATCTATCTTATTATACTTATTTATATATCAATTTATATTTAGATTCATGAACTTGATCTTGATATTCAATGTTGATTGAAAATAAATTTAAAATGTGCCACATGACCAATAATAACTTTTAACTAAAATTGTTTCAATTTTTTTTCCTTTTTAAAGTTTTCATAAATCAATATCGATCTATGTAGATGTTAACAATCATATCTCTCATGATCTCTCGCTGACACACACACACACACATGCAAATGGTTATTATTTAACCTATATGTTAGAGCTATGTTGATGGTGATGGAAATACATCAACTAAGGGGGTCTCCCTAATGTGAAGTCCCAATTAGACCTCACACCATTTGCAATAGGAGCACCATCCAGAGTATCAACCCATATACCATATATTCTTATAGAGTTTCCTTAGCTTAAGTTGTCAACAAGAGAGAGAAGCATGTATGTGCCTTTGCAAAAAGAAAGCGTGTCTGGTGAATGTTCAGTTATAGGTGTATCAAAGTTCGTCTACTACAGAGGGAGGAAAAGTAAGGCTCTAAGAGAGAGGTAATAATACCACCCTATCAGAGGCACATACAAGTGAAAAGAGTTACCTAACATGAAAAAGAATATTCCACATGGATGTGATGATTGTTACAACCATTACAAAAAAAATCAATAAGATAAGCACTAAAATAACTTAAATAGTTCAACTACTTTAGTACAGGTGAAAGCAAACATGAATCATAAACGTTCATGGAACTGTCTTACAAATATTCAAAATCCATGAATGAAAACGTGATGGTCATTAGGCTTCAAGTATTAAGTAAAAGTCCCAAGATACGTGAATATAACAAACATCACTAGCTCCAATAGTGGAGCGTTGAAGCCACTACTTGCTCCCCAAAAGTACTAAATTTTTCTCTCTAAGTCCTTATGGGAGAAGCCAAGGTGAAAAGTCCTTTGCTTGTATGATGAGGGTGTATATATAACAAATGGGGTGATCCTTCACCTCCCTTGTGACTCTTGGACTACCCTCATGAGTGTTCGACTTCTCTGTGAATTTTCACATTACATGAATGACTCTTCGACTTCCACTTTACATTATATTTTTCCATTATATAATCTACATAATCCACAAAATGAAGTGGCACATGATGACTCAAACATGATATGACATGACATTGATGAAATAGACTGCATGATGACATGGCAATGTTAGGCCACTCTTAGTTGCTCCTTCTTTTGATAAGAGATGTATCCAATACTTCATCTTTGTAAGAGATATTCTTTGTTCTTTATATCTACCCTCCAAAGGTTTGTGAATCAATATGGAGTCTTCATGCGGTCTTGATCTTCCATCTTCTCTTATAATCTAGTGTTCCTTCATCTTCTTTCCTAATGATCATCTTATCTCCTCATTTAATTAGGTGTCTTCTTGCATGGTCTCCTTCTCCATCTCCTTCATCATCATCATGTCATGACACAATAGAATACCTGTGAGTGAAATCCACCCATGGCAAGACGAAATCAGTCTGATAAACCCCTCGCATAAGATGCTTCATGAAATAACTTGTTAGGGATAGAACCAATGACTGGTTGAGTGACTAACTCAAGGATTGCGTAGTTCCAAAGGCCAAGGTTCGGGACTGAGGCTTGAGACTATGCAATATGTAGTTTGGGATTTCAAGCTTAAAGGATTGCATAGTTTAGAGACTCAAGGACTCACGCTGGAGGCTTGAGGCTTGAGACGGTGCAATGCGCAGTTCTGAAGGCGTGGGTTGAGTGACTGCACAGTTGAGGAACCCAAGAGGTCAAGCTTGAGCCTTGAAGTTGCCCAATGTGCAATTAAAATAGGAGAACAAACTAGAATATTGTGCAGTTGATGGGTTCAAGACCTCAATATTGAGGCTTGAGGCTTGAAGTTTCCCAATGCGCAATTCTAGGGGGAGAGAGGAAAATTGGTTGCACATTTACACGATTAAAGAGCTCAAGGCCGAGGCTTGATGCTTGAGAATGCACAGTGCGCAAAGAAGGATGGTTGGAGGCAAGGATTGCACAGTTCTAGAGCTCACGAGCTGGGATTGATCATTGAGATTATGTCATTCTCAATTCTGGGAGGCAGAAACTATGGATTGTGCAGTGCTAAGAAGCAAGGTTGTTGCTTAAGGACTGAGACTACGTAGTGTGTGGTCCAGGAGGGATAAATGAGGCTAAGAGGCTCGATTGGGGAGTTTTCCTAGTTTTGACTTGAGAATGACCACATAATTAGATCACTTGACAACACAACATAGGAAACTCAGAACACATGAACACCATATTTTCCTCAATGCGACAACAATGCAACAACTCACTCCAAGTGTGGCACTAAATATTCACTTTGCAACGACAGTGATGACTCTTGTGTGACAGGGCTTGAAACTTTGGAAATGAGTAAGAGACATGTTTACATGATGATAAAAACTCATTATTGAAAATATTATGCCTTGCAACACACCAAAACTATCTTTTATACAATGTGCGACACTTAACATGCTAAAAGGCGAAATTTGCTATATGAGCAGGAAAAGTGCGAACGATACTTGCAATATGCAAACGTAGTGAAAGAAACACATGCCGGAGTGAAGATAACATGAAATAGATACTAATCAAAGTGAAAGAAATAAAAAATATCAGTCAAAAACATGAAATAACACTTGCAAAAGAGAAGGTGCACAAATGTGACAGTTTGAAAAACTCACCAAAATAGAAGTACAAATGCAACCAAAAGTGGAAGATTTTCAATGAAAGTGTGCACTGACTATCGACATAGGTTGATTATTGCATAGAAACTGTCTTTATGGACCATGCTATGATTTTTCAAGATTTTCTTAAGAGAATGTGCTCATGAGCTTGTTACGTATTGAGCATGTGTGAGAAGGTGACGTCGACAGTTACAATTCAAAAGGGAGCTCAAGAACTTAACAAAATATCAACCAACTAAGAAGTGACTACAGAATGACCAATCATAAGATCCATAGTAGGCTCCAAAATTCAAGTGTAAGTAAAATTTTGGAGGGTTTTTGTCACAGTGACAACACTTGGCGACACACTGGTAGAACTCCTGCTTCTCTACCTTGGTCAATTCTTTCGTGTAAGGTCTAGTTTTTCAGGGAGTATTAATCCATCATTAGATTACCATGGCTTCCCAACTTACCCCATGCATAAGAATAGTCCCCTTAATTCCTTTACTCGGTTAAACACAAACATAAGGTCAACGATCACACAATGTTTCAAATCAGGTAAGGGTAATGAATTTCACGAGCTTTAGATTTTCAAAGTGTAGTTCTTCATCTTTGTTGTTGCTCGCTGACAGTGGGCTTGGACAATACCCCAGTAGAGTCCCTTCAGGAACATAAACATTGCTTCGCTACCAGCAAGCTTGAACAATACCCTGACAAAGTTGCTTGCTTCACCTCTCTGCGCAAGAAGTCTTTATCTTCTTTTGCCTTTATTTATTTATTTTATATGGGATTGTGCATCAACACTTATTTATTTCATGGGTGAAAGAGGGATCTCTGACTTATTGCGAGTAGAAGAGGTTGTCCCTTTAGAGAAGCATATATAATACCTCTGATATTGGTCTTCTCATTTAGATTTCCCCCTTTTCCTTCTCTACTTAATTAGATCAACTTGAAAACACCGAAACATAAAGACCCGAGTGTAGGCATGAGGTTTTCAGAATAGACATGGAGATCATGGTTTGACACAAGGCTTTCCTTACACAAGGATCATATTTTCCTTTAGAACATCTTCAACCAAAAGGTGTAACCAAGACAATAAATAAGGACAAAGAGTTAGCCAAATGTTGCACTCTCACAAACTTGTCATTTTCTATTTTGCCACATTGTCTTTTGAGCCCAAATAGGAAACCCTTCATGCAAAGTCTCATTAAACAAAACATAAAAGATAAAAAAAAAAAACAAGGAAACAAAACTAGGAGGACAAAAATAAAAGGAGGCTAATAGAAAAGAGAATGCAAGACAAATGTTAGAAAAAATAATAGAAACTACAGAAGGTCGGGGTCAAGTATAATGAAATTTCCAATAAATCCACCATAATTGTTCTCGACCTGCAATCACAAAGATACAATCAATTAAAACTAATGTAAAGTTGTGTGCAACTGAAAATATAAGAGCTTGAATAATTTGCACAACAAATTGAAGATCTTACGTGTCAGTAGAACGATATGTCATAGCCACTACCTCTAACCAACCTGTGTTCTTAACTTTTCGATGAAAACCATAATTATACAAACCTCGGAAACTTCTTGCAAATGTATCTTCATCTGCATTACACTTCTTAGCAAGCACAAGGAAAGATCAAAACTTGTTATTTTCAATGGAGCTTGCCAAGTAAGATTTCTCCAACCATTCAGTGATTGGATCGTAAAATTCAAAACAAACCTCTTGAAAACCTTGAAATTCTTGAAGAGGTGAAACTCCAATTAAAGGCATGGTATCGAGATGATAATCTTGTAAGGGGAAATGAACCTAGATCTAGGCCCTCATGATGAACCTAGATCTAGGTTCGAAATGCATCGACCCTTTGTTCTCTATGTGATTTCTCCTGAAAATATGAACATTATATGATGAATCACAGAAGCATAAAATCTGAGAATATTATCATATTCAGAGGGCTTGTAAAAAAAGTGAGGACCTGACATAACCATCGGTGAACGCTGAAGTGCCTCAACTACTTGAAAAAAGCTCGAATAGTGAGATGCTAAACCATAAGGATTAAAGAATATAGGAAAACTATCATCGGATTTTTTGATGGGAAAATGGTAAATTGAATGACAATCATCATGATCAGATGGGTTGATTAAAGCATCAGATTCCCAGTTAGTAGTTATAAGAGATAAATTAATTTGAATAACTTCGTGAATGCTCTGAACAATAGAACCAACTTCCTCATGTGCCGAATGTGACAAACCATTTTCCTATAACTAGTGACAAATTGTGCAAGCATAATAATCATCAAAATAATTTAAAAGGAATGCCAACACAACAAACACATGAGACTAGTAAGGACATAGTGAAGGAAGAAGAATTTGATTTATGCAATGATTATCACATTCAATAGCACTCAAGAGGATTTTAGGTGCGATGAAGAAACAGATTAATTGTATAACATTCACAAGAAAAACCCGGAGATGACTATTATCAAATCAATTTTATAGAGATGATTGCTTCAACTAAAGATGATTTTTGAAATGATTAACTTCGTAACTCCATGATTCTATGAGAGATGCAAATTCCAAGCTAGAGTTTGATACAAGAGATTTGCATGAAGATGAACCAACTAAAAAAGATTCATGAATCTGATCAAAAATAAAATGTTGAAAGCTTGAAAGACTACATCTGCAATACCAAACATCTTTCAAGAAGGAATTTACATCCAATGAAACCATGAAAAGAGAAATATTTCATGAGATAAACCATATCTGACTTAGTTCGGGGACCTTACTGGAGTCACGAGATCCTGATATAACCATCAACAAAAGTTAAAGTGCCTCAACTCCCTGACAATTCCCGAAAATTTAAAGGATTGTAAAATCACATTTTGAAGACTGAACCATGTCATGCATGGTGTGAGGATAGATACTACCAGTAATTTCAATAAGACCACTAGTAACTGGACAACATCCATCTTTGTCACTAATTGATCAGATTTTACAACTTCAACAGCCAGATTACTCAAGTCAAAAGATTCTTCTGATTGCAAATCCGAAGATGAATGAATTGGGGAGATTTCCTGAGCAAGTTTATTTGAAGAATTGTCTTTATGAAAAACAAGATATGATGAGGGATGGAAAGGATACTCAATGATTTGATTGTTTTCTCTTTCATCATGGATATTCTCACCACCTTGTGCCAATTGAGAACTTAACTCATCGATGAATAACTTGAAGAGCATGGAGTGTCTCTGTCACAAGTAGATGCATTACAAACAATAAGGCACAAGGGATAGTGAGATGAAGACAAGGTTTTAGTAAGAACTTCTCCTTTGACAGGGTCAGATTCTAAATTTAAATATTCCAAATTAAAATCTTCTTCAGGAACCAGAAGATTTGTTGGTGCACTTGGGCACCCATCATCATATATATCAACAAATTCATCCTCATCAGAATGATTGTTTCCCAAGACTTGAGATCGATTATGAAAACTAATCGCATTTGATTGACTAACAATATTACGAAATTCAATATCAGCCAAGAATGAGGAAATACCTTCTTCACATAGAGAATTTTGAAAAAGAGAAGAAATATTGAAAGAATCTTCACTTTCCTACTCCTCTACCTGTGTAATGTGATTACCTTGAACCTGATCGAAATTTGGACCAGAAAATTGAAAATCAAGAGAGTGTGAAAAATTAGCTGCTAGAGTAGTTTGATCAAGCGGATCAAAGTACAAAGAATCATGGCATGTAGATGATAGAGGATAACATAAATCCAAATTAGATTCAAGACTAAATTTATGAGTGTTAATACCATCTTGATGATTCAAACTTAAACAGGAAAGAAAAAAATTACAGATATAACCATAAATACAAACATGTATCATAAATAACACTTCATTTCATCAATATCAAATACTGAAATATGCTTACAAATAGAATGAAAATAAGACTAGCTAGGGTGATGGTAGCTTATCTCATAGAATAGATGTGGTGGCACATGCCTCTGAACTATGTTATAATGAAGCTCAAGGGCCTATTTAATATTGAACAACAAGGAAAATCCATAAACAACCAAAAACCTAACCCCAGGAGATGGAATGCCAAGATTTTATGGGCCCTGTTAGGGTTAGTTGGGCAGCCAACTTCCTAGGGTCATAACATGGTCATATTATCTCCGTTTGGCATGTACAACACCTTGTTGGAAATATCTCTCCGAGTACTATGGGATTTGTTATAGGACCCTACCTATGACTATGATCCTACTGCATACCACAAAAAAATTCCATTTAGGGGGTCAAAACTACTTCGAAAGTTCAGGACCCAGAAAACCACTAAAAAGAGTAAATGTTGCAATAAACAAGGAAACATATGAAACCAAATGGAGGTCTAGGTGGAATAGGTGGGTTTCCACCAATATCCACCTGGATCAATCCTCCCTCCTTAGGGAGAAATGGTCTACATTGCGTGCAGAGCCTCCATGAGGTGAGGAAATTCTATTGCATTTGGTCCCTAGTGAAGGAGTTGGCCTACTTACAGAACTCGATATAGTTGGATCCTCTATTGGTGAGTGTTCTTGGTATGTGTGTCAATGATATGATCAATTTTGGCATGTTCCATGCAGTCTATGTTTAACTCTGTTGGTGTGAGTTGTTCTGCAATGTCAAATGTGTTTAACAATGGTGGAAAGTTTGGTTGAAGGCAGTCTACATTGAACATTGGGTGCAGACCAAGGAAGGGTGGAATGTCGAGCTCAAAGGATTGTCCCCGACAGCCTTGGTGATGGTGTATGGACAATATCGAAGCAGGAAAAACTTGCGGTTAGGTCTAGCAAGGCGCTTCTTCTCTAAATTTAGCCAAACTTTTTCACCCACTTAGAACTTGTGCGATACCCGATGTTGATCATGTTGTTGCTTGTACTTAGCATTGGCTTTGTCCAATATATCATGGAACTACCGGAAGATGTGTTGAATGTGCTCAATGAAGTTGTTAGCCCTATCGGGTTCAGACTAGACATGGGCCAAATCTACCTCTGTGGCTGCAAATGGTATGGCCACATCAATGGGACATAATGGTTGAAATCTCAGCCCTACCTGAAAGGGGTTGTGGCTTGTTGAGCTACGGAGAGATCTGTTGTAGACGTCTTGGACATAGGGGAGGCTTTCATCCAATGTGCATGGATGCTTCAAGTTGTACATACGCAAAATGTGCACGATCATCTTGTTGACGACCTATGTTTGGCCATCAGTTTTGGGGTGGAAAGCCATGGACTTAGTAAGTTTGGTATCCAGCATCAACCAGAGACTTGACCAAAATGCACTTAGGAATTTGTTGTCCCGATCTGAGACAATCGATTGTGGGATCCCAAAGTGTACATGTACTCACTCAAAGAAGAGCTTCTTATTGGCCTCTATTGTGATACTCTTATTATAGGCCACCATAATGGCCATCTTAGAGAATTTGTCAACGACCATGAAAACGCAATCATTGCCATGCTTAGTAGAAGGAAGGCCTCACATGTAATCAATGGAGATGGATTCCCAAGGTGGACTAGGAGTAGGCATATGAGTATATAGGCCTTGCTTCTTGATAATTGGTTTGGAAATGGCGCAGGCAGTGCAGGATTAAATGTACTTCCCAACATCCTGAAGAAGGTTCAGCTAATAAAAATACTTCTGCATACTCCCACTATTTTCTCTACTCAAAAATGTCCAGTGACTCGGATGAGTGCACTTCCCAAATCATCTTGGCATGCTCGCTTGAAGGAACACTGATATGGCCTAGGTGGCATAACAATGCATCCTGTAGGACTTAACCCCGTACAGAAATTACCTGCATACGAATTCTAAATCACAGGAAAAATAAAAATGCGAGAGCATAACACATAAAACACATATACAAAGAGATTTCCCACTGGATCCCAAAACCGGGACTACCATCTTGATTTTTCATTATTTTCCTTTCAATGTTACAATACATATTTATACATGTCGAAGCATCCAATACCATGGACTGAAAACCATCG
>APFE031626046.1:69972-88661 GCA_000404065.3 Pinus taeda | reverse complement strand
TCCAAAACCATGGACCGAAAACCATAGGTAGGTTCGCCCAACCTAATATAGGGTCCAAAAAAAAATTTCTCGAGGCACTGCCCCGAACCCCATAGAGGGGGGCTACCCGCCCCCCTCAAACCCCCTGGATAGGGGGGGCTGCCGCCCCCGCTGCGCAACGAAGGGGGGGCTCTGCCCCCCCTCTAACCCCTCGGTTCACTACGTAGGTTAGTCATGGAAAGAATATAACACAACCCAACACATCCTGGAGGTGAAAATTTGGAACTTGCTTACCTTCTAGGAGTGTTTGATATGTGTTGTCAAACTCTGGATCGCACTTGCAAAGATGCATCCACCCCAAAGTCTCATGCCCACATGAGTCGAGCACAGTGATCATCACCATGACTGGTGGTCAACTGAGGCAGTCTACAACATCATTGGTGCTTCCCTTCTTATACTTAATGTTCAAATGGAATTGTTTCACATATGTGGACCATTTCTTATGGTGATCATTCTGTAACTTCCCTTGTATCTATATGCACTATAGAGGTTGGCGCTTTGTGTGGATGATTGTTTCATGAACCATAATGTAATGCTTCCATTAACGGTAAGCCTGCACAATGGAATACATTTCTTTTTCATAAATGGGATATTTTCGGACTATATGTGAAAGCCATTGAATGCCCCTACTGAGTAAGAACTGCACCAATAGCATAGTCGGAGGCATCCGTCTCAATCTCAAATGGTTGATGCAGGTCTGGTAGTGTGAGCACTAGTGCAGAGCAGAGGCGATGCTTCAACTCGAAAAATTCCTTCTGTTGGGTTTCAGACCAAAAGAACTTTGCTTCCACTCCACCCTTGGTGACTTGACTTAAATGCCAAGTGATATGAGAGAACCCCAACACAAACCTACAATAGAAATTGGCAAGACCTAGAAAGCTACAAAGATCTGTTAGAGTGGTTGGGGCTAGCCAATCCCAAATGACTTGTATCTTGGTTGGGTCGGCATGCACACCCTGCTCATCAATGATGTACCCCAGCTATTGAATCTTGGTCATGCCAAAAGTGCATTTATCCAAATTGGCACACAACTTGTGTTTTCGCAGGGTTTGGAGGACCTGTCGAATGTGGTGAAGGTTCTCTTCCTAACTCTAGATAAAGATCAATATGTAATCTAAATACACCACCACGAATGCATTGGTGAAGGGTCGGAATATGTCGTCCATCAATCTCATGAAGGTTGTGAGGGCATTCGTCAACCCGAAAGGCATGACCAACCATTTGAAAATGCCCTCCTTGGATTTGAAGGTATTCTTCCACACATCGGAGGGTTGAATAAGCACTTGGTGATAACTAGACTTCAAATAAATCTTGCTGAAATGTTTGAACCCCTTGAGATGGTCCCGAAGGTCATCAATCCACGAGATTGGGTACCTATTTTGTAAAGTGATATTTTTAAGTACCTGATAGTTAATACAAAGTCTCCATGTCCCATCCTTCTTCTATACCAATACAATCAGGCTTCCACGGGGTGATGAGCTTGGCCTGATGTATCATTTTTGCAACAAATCCTGAATATGCCTCTTGATCTCATCATTCTCCAGAACATAGCGGTGATAGATCGGTCCATTGGGAAGTGGTGCGCCCAGGGTCAAATTGATGGATTTCTTGTTCCGACAGTGTAAAGGCACCACTGTAGGTAAAGAGAAAATGTCCATGTACTCCTCCACGACCTTTTCCATCTGCTATTGCTATGTGGAGGAGCCCTGTCTAGAAGTCGTGGCCACAATATTATTCTTGCCCTAGGGGCAGATCATAAGGAAAATAATCCTGGTCAGTGAAATGATCTTACTGCATTTCTTTGCAGTGATCAAAGAGATGGTGGTAGGCGGGGCTACCTCTGGTATCTTGTACAACTTATTGCCCAAAGCAATAATAATAGAGTGAGGTGTAGACTCATATACAACATGTCACTTCCACAAGTATGGTTATCCTAATAATACATCACAAAATTCAAGAGGGGAAACATCGCAGATTACCTCATCCATGAAGGGCTTGATGTTGTAGGGAAGATAACACTGCTGGCTAACACAGAGATCTCGTCCTTGGTGAAGCTACCCGATGGTGTAAGGTTGCGGATAGACTATAGTCGTTAGGCCCAACCGCTTCACGACCTCTACTGAAATGAGCTTCTTTCGGCTCCTAATTTCGACAATGAACTGTAGTAGAGAACCCTTCACCCACATCGGTGAGTGGAAGAGGCATTCCCCCTCCTCTGGATCTTCAAGCTCATTCTTTTGGATCTTGGTGGTGGCCATGGTGGCACTGGGCTCTGCATCAATGATCTACTTCCCTTTATCATTCCCCTTGTCGAGTTCTCGCTCAAAGTCAGAATATGTGTCTGATTCAAAAGCCTTCAGCTTGGGCACCAGTCACTTCTTGGCCCAAACCTCACTTGTGTTGTGAGTGGAGCTCTTATGGAACTCACACCATTTTCTTGTGTCCTTCTTTGTCTTTGTGGTGTTGTTCTTTGCTTACAGCTTCGGTGGGTTATCCTCGGTCGCCCTACCTTGGCTTTATCCTTTGCTCCGCAATTTGGGGGCGCCTTTCCCTTGCTTTGGGTTCGCATATCCAAAGTATCACTTCTTCTATTTAAACTTCAGTTCAATCTTAACAACGTATCGGTATGCCATGTCGAGCGAGGAGATGTCTAGGAACTCCATCTGGTCTTGAATGTACTTATGTAGGCAGCCGTGGTACTTGAGTACCAAATTTCACTCAGGATCATTCATACCCAACTTCATGCGAATGGTATGGAAAACATTGGTCCACTTTATGTATTTATCCTCATAGCTCCCGATAGGGTAGTACTACTCCTTGATGATGTCCCAGAACTAATTCCAAGTGGGTGCACCTGAAAATAGTGAAGGTGTACTTTCATCCTTCTTCTCATAATAGGTCTCCCACTAATCCTTGACATGGGAGGCAGATTTGAGAAGTGCAAAAGTAATCTTTTCTCGGCTGGAAAAATCATGAACAAAAAAATATCCTTCTAGCAGGTTTAACCATTTATCTATCACCTCCGCATCTATCTGACCTTCAAATATGGGGATGTCAAAGTTAACTTGTACCTTAAAGGGTGTGGTAGTTCCAGAGTCGCTTCTGGAAGAAGATGCATCGCCCTTGGGTAGCCACTAAAGGATCTGGGAAAAGTTGTCCATCATTGTGTTCTTTTGTCGCTCAAGGGCTTCTTCGAGCAAGAATTTGAAAGGATCTCCTACCCACTCGTCTTTCTTTTCTTCCACCATGGGAGGTCGTCGAGATTTGTGAGGCTAGTCTTGCAAAGGTTTGACCAGTTCGAGCCCTAACTCCTTATATCCCGGCCTCATTGGGGACATGCAAAGAAAAACAGAGAACCAACAAACCACTCTAATACCATTGATCCAAACTTAAAGAGGAACACAATAAATTACAGATATAACTATAAATACAAATATGCAACATAAATAACACTTCATTTCATTAGATCAAATATTGAAATATGTTTACAAACATAATGGAAATAAGAATATCTTGGGCGATGGTAGCTTATCTCTGAGAAGGGTTGTGTCGCCTACATGCCTCTCAACTCTGTTACAATGAGGCTCAAGGGCATATTTATTATTGAAGAGCAAGGGAAAATGCTAAACAACCAAAACCCTAACCCCATGAGATGGAACACCAAGAGTTTGTGGACCCCATTAGGGTTATTTGGGTAACCAACTTTCTAGGGTCGTAACTTGGTCATATTATCTCCGTTTGGTGCATAAGATACCTTGTTGGAAATATCTATTTGAGTACTATAAGATTTGCAGTAAACCTCTACCTTTGGGTATAGGCCTGCTGCAGACCTAAAAAAAATGCCATTTAGGGGGTCAAAACTGCTTTGAAAGTCCAAGACCCAAAAAACTGCTAAAAATAGTAAATGTTGCAATAAACAAGGAAACAAATGAAACCGAATGGAGGTCTAAGTGGAATAGGACCATGTCCACCAATATCCACCTGGATCACTTAAGGAATGGAAAAATTGGTTTTCACCATAGGCTTCATGATTCATTCTGGGATTTCCTCTATTGAATTTGAATCATGAAAAGAGGAAGGAGGATGAGAAGATGGATTAGGAATTTGATTTGCATATTTACAAACTTTATTATCATCACATGGAGGCAACCTCATCGGAACTGGAAAAGGAGGAGGACAAGGAACAAAAGATGTAGGAAATTCCTCCTCTGAAATTACAAGTGTCTGATGATTTACAAGAGCATAAACATCAAGGGGTTCATGTTCATCATGCAAAGAGATATGAACCAAATGGTAAAAATTTTGCTTCAAGAAATCCCAATCCATATCTTTTTCAGGAAATTCACAACAAAGGTGAAGGAATCGATTAGATAAATCCTTAATTGATTCATTAGGCTTCATTCTTAACTGATAAATTCTTTTAAGAACATCTCGGTAATCATACCTATTGAAGGCTTGATAAAGTTCCTTAAGGAAATGATGAAAAGAATATATGGAAGAAGATGGTAAGGTATGACACCATCGATTAACATAACCTTTAAGGGTGAGGAAAAATGTCGCACATGCAAAATATTCATCATCAATTTCATAATATTCACAAAATTTAAGAAAATCATAAATGTGTTTTATTATGGACGTTCCATCCTCACCATCAAACATCAATTGGGACAAGTGATAAAGAGGCTCATCGGGGATTGAAAGTTTACCAAGGTATAGGTTAGAAAAACAACTCGAGAGTATCATTTTAGGATGAACCATTTAAGATAATAGATTCAAGACAAACTCAACGGGCATATCTTGTCATTTGACACTCCTTCTAGCACCATTTGTTGATGGTGCTAGAAATCCATCAACTAAGGGGGTCTCCCCAATGTGAAGTCCCAATTAGACCTCACACCATTTTCAATAGGAGCCCCATCCGGAGTATCAACCCACCTGTCATATATTCTTATAGATTCTCCTTAGCTTAAGATGTCAACGAGAGAGAGAAGCGCATATGTGCCTTTCCAAAAAGTAAGTGTGTGAGGTAATAGTACCACCCTATTAGAGGTGCATACAAGCGAAAAGAGAATCACCTAACGTCAAGCAGAATAGTCAACATAGATGTGACGATTATTACAACCATTACAACACATTTTCAATAAGATAAGCACTAAAATAACCGAAATAGTTAAACTACTTTAATACATGTGAAAGAAAGCATGAATCATAAACATTCACATAACATCCTTATAAATATTCACAATCCATGCATGAAAATGTGTTGGCCATCAAGCTTCAAGTATTAAGTAAAAGTCCCAAGATACATGAATACAACGAACATCACTAGCTCCAATAGTGGAGCGTTGGAGCCACGACTTGCTCTCCAAAAGTACTAACTTTGTCTCTCTGATGCCTTATGGGAGAAGCCAAGGTGAAAATTCCTTTGCTTATATAATGAGGGTGTATCTATAACAAATGGGGTGATCCTTCACCTCCCTTGTGACTCTTGGACTACCCTCATCACTGTTTGACTTCTCTATGAATTTTCACATTACATGAAAGACTCTTGGACTTCCACTTTACATTATATTTATCCATTATAGAATTTACATAATCCACAAAATGAAGTGGAACATGATGAATTATGACATGAAACTGATGACATAGAGTACATGATGACATGGAATTGTTATGCCACTCTTTGTTGATGCTTCTTCTCATAAGAGATATATCCAATACTTCATCTTTGTAAGAGATATTCTTTGTTCTTTATATCCACCCTCCAAAGGGTTGTGAATCGGTATGGAGTCTTCATGCGGTCTTGATCTTTCATCTTCTATTATAATCTATTGTTCTTTCATCTTCTTGTCTGATGATCATCTTATCTCCTTAGCTCCTTAGGTGTCTTCTAGCATGGTCTCATTCTCCATCTCCTTCATCATCATTATCTTGTCATGACACAACAGAATACCTACGACCGCAATCCACCTATGACAAGTCAACATCAATCCGATAAACCCCTAGCCTAAGATGCTTCATGAAATCACTTGTTAGGGATGGAACTCGTGACTAACTCAGAGATTGCGCAATTCTAGAGGCTAAGGTTTAGGAACTATGCAATGTGTAGTTCGAGATGGAAAGGGTTAAAGGATTAAGGGATTCAAGGAATCAGGTTGGAGGCTTGAGGCTTGAGACTGCGCAATGCGCAGATCTGAAGGCTTGGGATGAGTAATTGTGCAGTTGAGGAACATAAGAGGTCAAGCTTGAGGCTTGAAGTTGCCCAATGCGCAGTTCAAATAGGAGAATAGGCTCGGAGATTGCACAGTTAAGGGGTTCAAGTTATTTAGCTTGAGGCTTGAGGATTGAAGTTTCCCAATTCATAGTTATGGGGTGAGAGAGGAAAATTGATTGCGCAGTTGTACGGTTCAAGAGCTCAAGGCTGAGGCTTGATTCTTGAGACTGCGTAGTGCATAGAGAAGGTTGGTTGGAGGCAAGGATTGCATAGTTCTGGAGCTCAGGGGTTGGGTTTGAGTACTGAGGTTGTGTCGTGTGTAATTCTAGGAGGCAGAATATGCACATTGTACAGTGCCAAGAGGCAAGGTTATTGCTTGAGAACTAAGACTGCTCAGTGCACAGTCCAGGAGGGTTGAATGAGGCTGATAGGCCTGGTTAGGGAGTTTTCCTAGTTTTGAGTTAAACATGACCACACACTTAGATCACTAGACAACACAACACAAGACACTCAAAACACATGAACAAAATACTTTCCTTAATTCAACAAAATTACAACAACTCACTCCAAGTGCAACACTAAAAATACACTTTGCGACAACAATGATGACACTTGTGTGATAATGCTTAAAACTTTGGAAATGAGTACGATAAATGTTTACATGATGAGAACAACTCATTATCGCAAATATTACCCCTTGAAACACACCAGAACTAGCTTTTATACAATGTGCAACACTTAACATGCTAAAAGATGACATTTTCTATATGAGCAGGAAAAGTGCGAATGACACTTGCAATATGCGAACGACGGTGAAAGCAACACATGCAAGAGTGAAGATAACATGAAAAAAATACTAATTAAAGTGAAAGCAAGCAAAATTGACATTCGAAAACATGAAAACAACACTTGCAAAAGTGAAGGTGCGCAAAAGCAACAGTTTGAAAAACTCACCAAAATAGAAGTGCAAATGCATCCAAAAGTGGAAGATTGTCAATGAAAGTGCACTAACTATTGACATATATTGCACAATAAATATCTTGATGGATCCTGTTATGCTTGTTCAATCTTGCATAAAATAATTTTCTCATGAACTTGTTGTGGATTGAGCATGTGTGAGCAAGTGACTTTGACACTTACAATTCAAAAGGGAGCTCAAGAAATTAACAAAACATCAACTGACCAATAAGTGACTACAGAATGACCAAACGTAAGATCCATAGTAGGCTCCAAAATTCAAGTGTAAGCAAAATTTTGAAGGGTGTTTGTCACAAGGACAACAAGTTATAACTCCTATTGTATTAGGTGTGATGTTTTTTAAGTAAAGAAGTTGGTTCTTAGTCTTTAGGAAGTTGTTAGATCTTGTTGGTTTGAGAGATATTTGCTTAACTATACGCTTGCTATTTTGGTTTGTAGTTGAGACATTTTTCAACCAAGTTGATTGTGCAATCAAGTTAGTTTTTCTATTTTAAAATAAAACTCATGTATATAAATGTAACATTATTTGATGAATAAAAATGTGCTTGCACAATATTAATTGGTATTAGAGCCCAATGCTAATTCTACATCATTTAAATGTTGGATGCATTTGTTGTTCAAAAATTTTGTTTAGTCGTATGATTTGAATTGCCAACGTGTTGTGAAGTTTCTTAGTATTATTTGTGCATTCATGGTTGCCATGTCATAAATAGTCTTTAAGACATTTGCACGCGTGTTCCTTGGAGATATTTTCAGCAGCTTTATTTATGGCATTTGGAGATTGGTTACAAGAATCTCCAATCTGGTCCATATAAGATTTCAAACAAAGAAGGAGATCAAATGAATTGGATGAGAGCGCTCACATACTTTGCAAGTTCGTTTCCCATAAAGAGATGGAGCTGAAGTGGCCAAGGTCTCAAAATTTGAAGGAAGCTAAGTTCTGTTATACTTGACACCAGAAAAGAAAATGAGTTTACGAGCAACTAAGGGTGTGTTAATTAAGTAAAATGGTGAGATAATTGTGATTGGACAAAGACAAAAAGAACATGAAATAGTATGTATATATGTCCAGGCCCAACTCATTGAGAAGCTTGCTTCCCTGTTTTGAACCATCGACCTTGGCCCCACTCGGCACTTCTTTTAATGACCATGGTTTGGGAAAATATAGCTAAGTAGCCTATTAAGAGTGTTAAACTTCACTTCTTGGATGTTTATCTCAATGAGTTTGCTTATTTTCTATTGCAAGGGATAGATACTTTTGGTATGGTATTTGAGCCCCTTTATTTTGTTCAAAGCAAGACTCCTAAAAAGATTTTGGTTAGCAGAGTGAGGCATAATGTGTTTGATTGTATTATGTGAAGCGGAGAAGACTGGATCCATTGTGGTTACAATGGGCATCGAACGAGATATTAGCCAAGTATAATGGGCATCTAACGTGATATTTGAGTTAACTACTGTAGATTCCACTTTGCAGGCCAACATGAAAGTTATTTATGCTTTGTACAAGAATTTTCCTAAAGGAGTGCATAAGAGGAGTATTTTCGCAGAAAAAGAGCCTTCAATAGGACTCGATGACTCAAATCAACAAGTAAGATAAAATTAAGGGACTATATCATGATACATGCTGCGGTGGTAACTTCTTTGGATCAATTTTATGGTGTAAAATTGGTAAAGGGAAATGTTATGCTCTTGAAATATATTATTGTAAGTTTGGTTGAAAGAATTGGATGTTATTGTTGTGACATCTAGTATGATAACTATGGTCATGAGTTTGATTATGTGTTGGAATTAGTCATTTTAACAATAGACAAGTTTTATTTATAAGAATTTTCAACTATTAGATATTAAGAAAGTATGATTATGATTTAAAGCAAAAAAAAATGTGTGGTAGTAATGGATAGTGGTTTTAGCTACAACAATTGAGAATAAACAAAGGTGGATAAATTGGTGTTAAAAGTTTGTGAGTGTTGTGGAGTAGACTAAAATATTATGTGTGAGTCACACATTGTAGAAAGTCTATAGTGTCATGTTTAGCTTGATGTAGTGGTCATAAAGAACTTTTGTGTATGTACCTAGTATCTCCATGAATGGAGTTTGTAATCGTACCTAAGACAAATGATTTTTTGTAGTCCCGAAAACCGCTTTGTAGTGTAGGTTTGTGGTAAGCTAAAAATCACTTGTGGGAGGGAAGTGGACAGGGATTCCTATAGAAGTTTTATGTTCTTGTAGAAATTTGATGGAGGAGCATCGCAAACATGGTGGAGGGTTAGCTGACAAAACCCGAAGCACAATTCAGGGTCAACTACGAAAACCCAGAGCATGTTTGAGGGTTAGCTGATAAAACCCAAAGCATGGTTAAGGGTTCACTTAGAAAACCCAAAGCATGGTTAAGGGTTCACTGAGAAAACCCAAAGCATGGTTGAGGGTAAATTGACAAGACCCATTGTTAAGTGGACAAGGAATCCAGTAGAATTTTGTGTTCCTTGCATGAGCATTACGAGCATGGTTGAGGGCAAGCTGATAAAACCCAAAATCAAATGGACAGGGAACCGTGTAGAGTTTTTTGTTCTTTGCAAGAGAATCATGAGTATAGTTGAAGGTAAGCTAAAAAAACCTAGAGCATGGTTACAAGTAATCAGAGAAAACGCGGGAGGATGATGATGGAGGGGGAGTTACAAGTATGGGTAAAGGTATGAAGAATGGTTGAATGAATTGTGTACATGAGGGACATCCTAGGAGACAAGTGCTTGCAACAATTAGGTACCCATGCATTTTGGTGGATGGTTCTTCCTTGATATAGATGTAAACATTTTTATAATGTTTAATGCCAGGTTGGAACACAGATACTTGTTAGGGGGGATTGTTAGAGTTATAACTCCTAATTGTCTTAGGTGTGATGCTTTCTAAGTAAAGGAGTATGTTCCTAGTCTTTAAGAGATTATTAAATCTTGTTGGTTTGAGATATATTTGCTCAACTAGATGCTTGCTATATTGGTGTGTGGTTGAGATATTACTCAATCAAATTAATTGTGTGATCAAAATACTTTCTCTATTTTAAAATAACACTCATATAATTATTTATAAATTATTTAATAATATAAGTGTATGAAAAATAATTAATTTATTTTGGTTTACATAAACATTATAAATGATTTGCATTGTTAATATTAAGTTAAGATGAAAGGAAGTAAAATGTACTACAAATAAGAATGTATAGATTCTTGCAAGGAATGGAAATTGTTGTTTCGAATTTAAAATCATACTCTCATATAATAGATTATAGATTAATAAAAAATATATTATAAAAATGTTCTCTATTTATATAATTATCTTTGCTTATATTTTTTAATTATTATTATTATTATTAAATTTTAAGGTCACGGTCAACCCAGACACAAAAGTGGTGTATGAGACCCCCTTGTTTGTGGGACAAGGGACCCATCAAACTGGTGTATGAGACCCCCTTGTTTTGTTTGTGGGACAAGGGACCCACCAAATTGGTGTATGAGACCCCCTTGTTTGTGAGACAACGGACCCACCTCCGTGCAGTCTACGAAGGCATACGTACTCTACCCCGCTTTACCCCGCTTGGTTTTGAACCTGTGACCTCTTAGGAGGAAACATATGCGCTTAACCATTAGGCCTACTCAAACTGTATTAACACATTATATATATGCATCTTGTTGTTAAAGGAAGTAAAATGTACTACTTCAAGCTAAGAATGCATAGGATTTCTTTGCAAAGAATTAGAAAATTGTTTGTTTCAAATTTAAAATAAATGCAATTTATTTTAACTTCTAATTTATAGATTTAAAAATAACATATATTCAATAAAATGGTCTTTATTCATTTTAATACAATACTTCTGCCTTAATTTTTTATAACATAATTAATATATATGTTTGGTTAAATAATAATAATATATTATTTCTTAAGCATTATCAACAGTACAATACTCATATATGAGGTTTTTTTGTTGTGGGGATAAGCGGATTTATCTTTACACATCAAATTTTAATTGTTAAAATTTAAGAAAATATAATATATTCTATTTTTTTGAATTTTGAACTTGGTAACAAAAAAAAAAAATAATATTTTAACCATTAAACCTTCTCAAATATGCTTAAAATTTAATTTCCATATTTAATTTTCAAAATATTTACATAATCTTATTTAATTAATTTTTTTAGTTATATTTTTAAAATTAAAATTTATTATTTTATACTTTTAAAATAATAATTTAAATATATTATTAAATAAAATAAATTTTAAAAACATATTCATAAATATTAGATGTTTCACTACATGGTGGAATATATGGATATGTTCTCAACTCTGAAATTAAATATATGGGTTATCATTATTAGAAAATTTTAATTATATTATTATTAATATTATTTAATTTTAAGGTCACAGTTAAGTTAGACACTAAATTGGTGTACAAGACTTTCCGACCCACTTCAGCGTAGTGATTTGTTACCCATTTGTTACCCCTTCTCGTTTTGAACCTGTGACTTCTTAAGAGGAAACACATGCTCTTAACCATTAAGCCCATTCATATATAGAACTGTCTTGTTTTCTTTGTTTCTCTGATAAAGAATCTCATTGAAAACCAAAATCTTGTATAAAACATCTTTGATGTGGAATAAAAAAATTCTTCGTACAACTTATTAAAATGTAAGTAAATTTATAAAAAAAAATGATGTAAAAAAATTGAAATTTTACATTATATATATGAAATTTCAATGTTGTTTTGTACATATTTTGTTTTTTGGTGAGTTGTGTGAGTCTTGAAATCACACACATAAAACTTGAATAACAATGACTTAGAAGCATCTAATTCGTCAAAATTACTTGAGATCGGTTTAAGCCACGCCAACCCTTATCATGCCTAGATTTTTACCCACAAAATTTCCAATAAATAACTTTCTTACCATAAAAATATATATCTTTACGGGCTTGGCATCTTCCCTACTGCCCATAAACAAACTTCACACACGTTTGATCCTGAAAACTAAAACAGTATTAAAAGTTATTCTTCATATTAACGTTATCGTCCGTCGCATTTTCCGTCAAGTGCAGAAGAAATTTGTACGGAGACAGTGTACCTACGTGCAACGGCGTTGCCGGAATTGTTTGGTGGGGTGTGAATGTGGGCCAAATCTTAAGGCTAATTGACAATATGCGGGGTACTTTATATTTCGAACGGGGCATGTGGGCCATATCTTATCGTTAATTGAGAAAATGCCACGTCCTCTATATTCCGAACTAACCACCAACCCTTATGGTTACAAAGTCAACGTGCCCACAATTGAAGTTTGAAACTCTTGCATATACAAAAGTCAATTCGTTCGGATCATACGAGAGGTTTTGCTTTTTTGTTACATTATCGTGGCAGGCTGAATGCCAAAACATTGTCCCACTCCAACTAATATTTATGAGCCTATAGTCTTGGTCCACGTTAAAAACATGGACAAAAAGTAGGGGGTGACATACAACCATCTAGAAGCCCACATCCCTCTGATAAATTTGACAATACCCTTACAGCCCCTTGTCCTATTCAACTAGAAGGAGACGTTATAATGCATGGTTAGCATGGCCTCCTCATAAATTTGATGGCGACAACCCCGCCCTCACCACCAATTGAGCATTCCCTCCCTACCTTTAGTCCTCTTTCTACTTTTCTTTTATTACTCATTTATCACTTCTCACCTTAGTTTGGGTATGGAGACATTGGTAGGTATCAAGGACATGCTTTTTGCCCATAGACATCTAACGCAGAAATTGCTTTTACTTTTCATGGGATTTCTATATTCAACCTACTAAAAAGTAATACTTTTATTTGAGTAGTGTTTTGAAAAAAAAAGTTTAGGTCTCCTTGTGGGAGATTTATCACATATTTCTTGTGATATGTTAATCACATGGATATGCTTTTTCAATAACTTTTTTTGATGTCCTTGCTAACACATTGTTATTGGCATATTTTAAAAGACTCTTCTCAAGTCACCAATTGTAGTGAGTTAAGTTGGATCTTAAGTTGTCCCATGGTCTATATTCACAACATGGTAGTCATTAACAACCAACTCTAGGTCCTAACACACCAAGCACTAACAACTAGAAAACCAAAGTTTCTAACCTTGAATCTTCATTCAAATAGCTTTCCATAAATATTGATAACCAAATCAAGGGCTCCTACATATGTTTACGCCTAATTGACTAGGTAGTTGGTTCAACCTTCTTAATAAATAAATAGGGGTGGATCTATATGTACACAATTAGGCATGAATATGCCATATCTAGACATATATCCAACCATGGAGTAAAACTCAACACATGCAAACTAGGACACTCACATGTTCTTCTTGGACTCCCATCACCCACCCTTTCATGACGACAATTCATGACATCATTTTCCAAAGGTCAACGTGAGCAAGTTTGATGGTTCTAATCCCTCAAGTTGGGTTACCCAAATGGACCAATATATCTGTCTCCATGGCATTACTAAGGGCCTACAGAAATTAAAAGTGGGAAGCTTATATTTGGATATAGAATGTTAGCAATTGTGGTAATGGCATAAGAAATCTTTTGGAGATTGTGTTGCATGGACCCAATTTGTAAAGTTCCTCTATGCTTGTTTTGATTGTGACACACACTCTCTAGGACAACTAACAAAATCACACCAAATAGAAGCAATTATTAACTATATTATGCCCTTCAAGCAATTATCAATTCACACAGGCCCACATGGTTCCTTTTACAAATAATGTTTCATTAATGGTTATAAGGAGGTAATTAGAGCACATGTCATGATGCAACACCCAAACAGACGGTTAGAAGTTTGTGATAAAGCTAAAGACACTAAGATGATTATCAATGGAAAAACAAATGACCTCCATACCCTACTTGCACTAGCCCTCCCATGGCTACTACCCTTATCTCCTTCACCTCTTTGATATTAAGAATCCAAAATATGTTTCCCAAAGAGATGGCAAAATTCCAATGCTTCAACTTTTGCTATAATTGTGATTAGTGATATTGCAAAGGGGCACACACCAGGAAAGAACTGAATTTATTCCAAATGGATGTATCTCCACGGGACCACTTATAAGAAAATCTTGTGAAAGACACTGCAAAAGCAAACTTGGAAGGCACCAACCCTCCTACAGATGATGAAACCCTCTTGCAAGCTCCTTATGAAGAACCCAAATTTCTTTCCATGCCTTACTAGGTTTATCAACACACTAACCTTCAGATTGATTGGTTGCAACAAACACCACAAAGTGATGTGCTGATTGAAAATGGTAGCACCCACATTTTTTTCATGAGAGTGGCATAAGAAACCCATTGTTATGTCCGTCCCATATATAATTTTCCAATTATGATAGCCAATGGTGGTAAGGTGAAACGTTGGGGACAACATGAAAATGTGAAACTACAACTTGGTGAGTATCATCTCAAAACTTACATGTGTTTTCTATTGAAATGGGTGGTTGTGATACAATTCTCAAGGAAGGATGAATACACACTTTGGGACCTATCACCATGGATTTCAAGGATTTATACATGATCTTCACTAAGGAAGGGACAAAACATACCCTAAAGGGGCTTACATTTATTTCCCTTCAAATCATCGCCTCTCATCATTAGGATAGGAATTTTAAGAGATACTACTCAAGTATTATTGCACAATTCAATCATATACAAGTAGTAGACAACACCCCAAAAGATATTCACCATGATTTTGTAACTCCACAACATTTACCACCTTCACATGAGGGCATGTCCATGGCATTCCCCTCATTCTAGGTTGTTAATCACCGTATGTGTGCCCTTATTAACACCCTTTTGCATTGAAGAACGAAATTGGAAAGATCATGCAAGAATTGTTGGAGGCAAATGTTATATGTCCCACTATTAGCCCTTATTACTAGTGGTCATGGTATTAAAAAAGGAATGCAATTGGTGCATGTTTTATGATTTCCATATTCATAATATATTTACCATCAAGAACTTCATGGAGCCAAGTTTTCACTAAAGTTGACTTTCATTTTAGATATCACCAAATTAGGATGAAAGAGGAAAACATCCCTAAGATATCCTTCCATACACATGAAGGTCATTATGAGGATTTAATGATGCCCTTTGGTCGTTGCAATGCTCCATTTGCCTCCTAGAGCCTCATAAACAAGATTTTTCAACCCTTCCTACACAATTTTGTGTTGATTTTGTTTGATGATATCTTGATCTAAAATAAAACATGGGAATACCACATAGATCATGTTGATAGAGTCATGCAACTCCTACAGGATCACTAGATCTTCATGAAATTCAAATGTGCTTTTAGGGATTCAGAGGTTGAATAATTGAATCATTTGTAAGCTAGCATGGAGTGAAAGTTTATCCTAAGAAAATTGCAATTAGAAAGATTGGTTACATCCCAAGACCCAAAAGAGCTTGCATGGATTCTTAAGACTTATAGGCTACTCTATGAAGTTTGTGAAACATTATGAAAAAAATGTTTCTCCCTTACCTTCACTAAAAACGAATTCCTTTGCATGGAATGTGGCCACTAAACAAACCTTTTACCTCAAAGGATGCTATGTCTGCTACTCTAGTATTAAAAGTGATGAATTTTCCTAAAAAAAAATTCTTAGAATGTGAAACCTTGGAAAATGGTCTTGGAGTAATCTCAATGCAAGAAAGGTACCCCTGGGAAGTTGATATTCACCAACAAGTAGTTGTGAGATTCGAATTTAGGAAAATTAACATACAAGAAAAAGATGATTTCCATCCTTTATGTAGTTGAGAGTTGGCAACCATATCGTATAAGTAGGTAGTTCCAAATAGAAACTGATCATCATTATTTGAAATATTTCCTAAAACAAATTTTATACTCACCAAAGCAATATAGGTGGGTTGCTTAAACTTTGAGTTATGATTACGAGATTATACATAAGAAGAGTAAATAAAATGTGGTGGTTGATGCCTAATCTAGGAAATTTGAGGAGGATGGATCCATCTTTACCTTATGCTTACTTGTTCTAGGTTGGCTTGAGGAAGCCCGTGGAGAATGGATAGAAAATTAATCTATAGTTCAAATCATCTAAAGGCATTAGAAATATTTCAACCCTCCTAAAGGGTATACATGGTATAAAGGGTGCGTTCTTTTGGAAAATACTTCTTTCTTCAAACAAAAGATCCTAAAGGAGTTACATTCCTCATCTACAACGAATCACTCTAGCTTTCATATAACCTATGAAGGAGTTAAGTGCCTATTCTTCTAAGAGGGCATGCAAATAGACATCTAAGAATTTTTTATTGTGTATGATGCTTTCCAACAAAACAAAGGCAAGACAATGAAGACACCAGGGGCATTGCAACCACTATGGAACCCAACACTTATGGACTAACATCTCTATGGATTTTATCATAGGACTCCCAAAAGCAAGTAACAAATCAATGCACCATGGTGGTAGTTGACCATCAATCTAAATATGATAATCTATGTGCCTTATCACATCAATTTATGCCATCCTTAACAACCCGAGTGTTCATTAATCATATTTTTAAGTTACATGGCATGCCCAATTACATTGTCTTATTTCAAGATCCCACATCCATTAGAAAATTTTGATAGGCATTATTTAAACATGAGAATGGGTACCTAGATGAACATGAGCATGACACATCATCCCTAAACAAATGGACAACTAGAACTAGTTAACAAGTCCTTAGAGAGCTATTTGTGATGCTTCGCATTTGAAAAGCCACACCGATGTGAAAAATGGATTCCCCTGATAGAATTTTTGTAACATACCACTTATCATGAAGCTACCAAAATGACCTTATATGAAGCTATTTATGGCCAAAAGGTCTTGGAAATACCCTCCTATTCAGGAGGCAACTCTTAGGGTCATGTAGTGTATAACACACTTCACACCAAAGAAGTCATTCTTCACACACTTAATGACAATTTTGGTTATGGCTCAAAATATTAGGATGAAACAACAAGTTGACCAACATCACTTTGAGTGCTCTTTTTCAAAAGGGGATTGGGTGTTTCTTCATCTTCAACTCTATAAACAAACATCACTCAAAATTAAAATCCAACAAAAGCTAGCACCAAAGCTCCATGGACCCTATATGATCACCCCACGCATTAGATAAGTGGCTTACAAGCTAGCTCCTCCAATTCACTCTAAGATTCATGTAATGTTTCATGTGTCTTATTTGAAGAAGGTATTGAGATTAAATTGCAAGCTATAAACCAACTTACTAGAGTTTGATGAAGAAGGCTCCATTTGGCTCCAACTAGAAGTAGTATTAATCACTTACAACATCAATTGTGCCAACATACGACTCAAGAAGTTCTAATATGTGGAAAGATATGTGGTTGGAAGAGGGCACATGAGAACCAACATTGTTTCTACAACAATTTCCTCACCTTCAACCTTGAGGACAATGCTACTTTTGAAGGGGGAGGATATGTTAGGGTCCTACTTTGACCTCCCTACTTTAGGTTACTTAGTGATTAGTTACTTAATTTAGGCGATCATCTTCATTGCATAAGACCCATGTAGCCGTTACATCTTCCTTGAATAAGGCTTATTAGATAGTAATGGTTATTTATTTAATGCAAAAGGGCCATCTTTTTTAAATAAAAGTCCATTAGATAGTTGGCACTTATTAATGATAGGACCACGAGTAGTTAGTATTCTACTATTTGAGTATCTATTAAAGAGTGAGAGACTATATAATGTTTTATTGAGAACTGATATATTTGTAACTTTGCTTGGTAAAATATCACCCCACTTAAAAGGCATGTGAAAAACATTTTATTTATTCTAAATATTATTTATACAAAGGCTTAATTTGCATATTTTATAAGGCATGTAAATAATGTTTTCTTTACAAGGGTTTAATTTATCTCATTATCTCTTATAACTAGATTTTTGCATTTATTATTTTGATGTGTATTTAAAGGCCTAAGGAATATTATATAAATGCAAGACATTCCAAGTCATTATAAAATTTTCATATTATTTAGAAAAAATCAAAGTTAATTTTTTAAAACCATTTAAAAAAAAAATTAAATAAGAAAAACAATTGAACTATAGTAATCATTAAGATGAACGTATAATGTTTTTCCAGTAAAATGAGTATTTCAATAAAGTAATAAAGCAACCTATTTCAAAACTCATTACATGGAAGACATTCCAAGGAGCATATCAATGATTACATGGAAGACATTCCAAGGAGCATATTACTGATTACATGGAAGACATTCCAAAGAGCATATTAATATGATATTTTCTTTTTTCTTTAGTTAAATAAAAATTTAACTTTAAATTTATTAAGTGCGGAGAAATATATTACTAATATGTCATTTTTTTAAATTTAAGATAAAATCTAGATAAATCTATTTTAACTTTAAATTTATTAAATAAAAAATATTAAA
>APFE031626046.1:40553-67533 GCA_000404065.3 Pinus taeda | reverse complement strand
TAGATATAAATATATATTATTCATGTGGTTGATGTTAGCTTTCGAATGACATATAACTTGATGTTACAAAAATATAAAATAATGATGTTTATATGGATGTTATTTATTAACGATGAAAGTAAAAGTACTTAGGGTTTTACTATTTGAATAGCTATTAAGAGTTAGAAGCTATGCAATGTTTCGTTAAATATGGTTGTAGTTAAAATTTTGCTCGGTCAATATAGTTATATTTTAAAAGACGTGTGAACATTAATTTATTAATTAAATATGGCTGTAGTTAGAATTTTGGTAGGTAAATATAGCTCTATTTAAAAATAGATGTGAACATTAAATTGTTTATTTTAAATATCTTTAATAGGAGGTTTTATTTTGCATATTTTATTATTGAATATTAATATTGTTTTCTATTTTATTTTGAATAGTATTATTTGAAGATGATTTAATTTGTATATTTGATCTTATTGTCTCTTGTAACTAGGTTTTTGCATTTATTATTTTGGTGTATTGTAAGAGTTAGAGAACACTATATCAGATGCAAAACATTCTAAACACTTATAATTTTTTCATATTGTTTGGAAAAATAAGAGCTTAATTTATTTTTTTAACACAATTGGTTATTGTTTTTCATTCAAAAAAAATATATGGAGATGAAATCCCATTACAATGATTTTGGCATCAGTCAAGCTGAGAAGGGAGACAAAGAGGAGACATACCCAATCAGCATGGAGGCTAAGATCGTATATTCCTAACTTACCTACAACAGATTGCTTATAAAGCCTTACAAATTGAAACAATAAAACATTACATTTGATTTCATAAAAAAATATTAGTGATAAACAGAAAATAAGAAGGACTGTTGGAGGCTCCTATATTTGATTTACTGAAGGTTATTGATTTGAATTATTTCTGCTACTTTGGTGTCCAAAATTCTTTCCAGTCTGCTTGAGGAGAACTCCTTTTAGATAGTTAATGGTCTCCTTGAAGTGGGTGCAACAATTTTTTAGAGATTCAATTTCTGAATTCTGGTTGGCGAGTTTGATGAGGAGGACAACATTTTCACTCTTTGACTAGTGTTTGATGTCTTGGATAGTTTCTCGAAGATGATTGATCATGAATTTGTTCGCTTTGCAATAAACACACTTGTCATTTTTAGATGTTGTCTCCAATGAATCCATAATTCCTTTGATGTTGTTGATGATCGTTGAAGCAGTGGACTACCTTTGATGGCTGTGATGATATTTGATGCTGAGAGCTTCCTTTGATGTTGCCTTTGAAACAGTGGGTTGATCAAAGAGATTTGATGATATGACAAGGGAAAGGGATCTTAGTGAAGGAGGAGGAGTAACAGAGGGATGATAGGATGGGGCTGAACGACTGAGAAAAACAAAGAAGTGAAGAGGCGATTGGTAGAGGTATCATAGATAGAATCGGAGAGATAGAATGGGCATGTATAGAACAAGGGAGCCAAACTGGATCGATGTAGGGGAGAGCAGGATAAGAGAGAGGGGAAGACTGATACCACGGGGAGCTCGGGCAACGAGTGCTGAGAAGGAAATCAGGGAGATAGAAGTGCGAGAGTTGTAGAGGAGAGTAAGGAAATAAGCAAGGGAGCAGGAGAATAAATAACCGAGATGGATGGAGGGAGATAGCATGGAGAGAGGGAAGGAAGGGGAGTCATAGGGAAAATGGGAGAAGGTTTCAGTATTGGGAGTCGAACAAATCCATAGGAAAATATCAAAGAGGATTTGGGGAGGATTATGATTCAGAATTGATAAGATGGGAGGAGATATACTGGCAGGCCAACCCAAATTACGAAAAGACATTAATTGGATTGGCTGGAAGTTGGAGGAATTATGGTATTGAGAGGTGGAAAGATTCATGTACTATACAAACTTCTTCAGAAGGTTGTGCCACAACCTTGTTGGCCTGAATATTGGCTTCTTTCTTATTCTCCCTTAGAACATGCATGAAGGTGACATGTCCTTGGTTGATTAGGTGTTGTCTAATCCTTTTAGTTATTTGACTCAATGCATAATTCTTTGGATTGGTATTCTTGATCATAGCTTGAATTAGAATGGTCGAGTCTTCAAAGATGTTTGGATTCAAAATGTTCCTCCTTCTTAATATTTTTTCACCCATAGGAGGTCATAGGCCTTGGCCTTGTTATTTGTAGTTGTACCCAATCTTCATTCGAAGGTTATGGGATTTTGCCTGCCCTATTCATATAATACATCTCCTGCTCTTGAATTCCCAGGATTTGATTTTGATGCCCCGTTGAAAAAAAGACATGGTCTTCTGATGGAATTCATCCATAGAATGAAATCATCCTTTTTTAGTCTGATTTTCCACTTTATGCCAGTCTTAATTTTTTGGAGTGGATGAAATATTGTGTTTGTTGTTTGCATTGGAAATCTAGACATGCTCCTCCTGCTATAACTGACTAAAATCAATTTATTTCATGCCTTTGGCTAATAAAAACTCATAAATTAAGGTTGAATATTTGGAGAGAACTTTACCTATTTCAAACTTTTTATTGTTGGAAATATTATGATTTCTTACAAGCCAGATTTTCTAGCAAAGGAAAGAGGGGATGCTTGTCAGGTATCTTTTGATAGTGAGTTTATTTTTGAGAGAATATGGATAATCTTTTCCCCAAGAAAGGTAGAACTCATTGAATGGACAAGAGAAATTCAAATCTAGTTCTAGAGGACTTGCTAACAATTTCCAGCACTCTTTCGCAAATGGGCATTCAAGGAAGAGATGTTAAATATTCTCTTCGACTTTGTGGCACATACGACACCAAGATGGTCTGGAGATTCTTTTTTTTTCAAGTTAACAATGGTGAGGATTTTCCCTTTGATACGGGTCCAAATAAATATTTTGATTTTAGGCAAGATTTCAACTTCCCACACCAATTTCCAAGGGATCCAATCTTGATTCCCTTGTTGTTGTTGAAGAGTCATGTATCCCTACTTCACTATGTAATCAACTCCAAAAGGATTCCAAATAAATGAGTCCTGAGTGTCTTCGTTGATGGGGGTAGCTCCTTTGAGGTGTGAAGTTAATACATCCCATTGAGTTCTGAGATTGTGGGGAAGGTTGGGAGCATTCCAAATTTTCCATGTTTTATCATTTTGATGCCATTGCGAAATTGACTCATATAGAGGTGAACCCTTTTATATTCATCCATCTTCTATATCGTTGAATTTATGGGAGATCTACTAAAGGAGGTTTTCCCAACAGGCTGTCATTCCAAACATTTATCTCTCGACCATTCCCTGGCAGCCTTAAGGTGTTTTCCTTGAGGAGAGGGAGGACTTTTTTTATTAACTTCCACACTTGAGTACAATGCCTGATTGGAGTTCTTTCTAAAAAGAGGGAGAATCGAGAATGACTTAGATATTTGGACTCCAAAACCCGCTTCCACCAGCAATGATCTCTAGTAATGAATCTCCGGGAAATTTTGGCTCAAAGGGCTAGGTTCGTAAGACCCAGAGGTCTGATTGAAAGTCCTCCATTCTCATAGGGAGAGGTTACTTGGTCCCATTTAACTAAACTGAACTTTTTTGTATCTGATTTTCCTCCTTGCCACATAAAACTCCTAATGATTAGTTTTATTTGTTTTTGAATGCTTTTCGAAGCTAATATTGCAGCAAATTGGTAAATAGGCAGAGCTGTCAGCAATGATTTAATTAAAGTTACTATGCTTGCTAGATTTAGCCAAATTATTCCCCAATTTTGGATCCTTTTTAAAATTTTCTCAATGAATTTGATCCATAATTCTCATTTCATATTTTCTTTAGAAACAGGAAGGCCAAGATATAAGAAGTGGCTCCATCGAACTTGAATGGGAATTTCCAAAATTTGGGCATTTCTTTGAAGAGTTTGAGATGGTGCATTACAGCTATAGATCCAACATTTTTTTTACTTTTGAGAAGACCTCCTGAGACCTCCATGAAACTGCTAAGAATTTTTTTGAATCTTCTTGCAATGCTCCTCCCATTAGGAGGGTGTCATCTTCAAAAAAGGAGTTGTTTCTGTTTTTGATGGTAGGGCTTATTGTCAAACCAGTTAAGGTTCAACTAACTCTGCAATTTTCAAGATATTTGCTCAATGAGTCTACCATCAAAATGTAGAGGAAGGGGGACAAAGGGTAGCCTTGTCTCAACCCTCGGGAGCTTTGGAAAAATTCACTTGGTCTTCCGATTGATGAGGGGTGCGATCCATGGTCCAATAATACAAGCTTTTATGATTTCTATAAACTCTTCAGATAAGCCAAAGTTTTTTAAAACATCTGCAAGGTAGGATAAATTAACTCGATCAAAGGCATTTGCCATGTCGAGCTTAATGATGATGCCCTGCTCATTTTTCCCTATAATTGAATGCAATGCTTCTTAGACAATCAGGATATTGTCCATGATTTGTCTATTTGGCACAAATACGCCTTGATTTTTAGAGATAAGGTTGGGTAGCATAGGCTTAGGCAAGTAATAATTTTGTATGAGGTGTTACACAAGGAAATACGACAAAAGTGACTGAAGGAAGAAGGATTTGATTCTTTTGTTATGAGGGCTAGGAAAGTTGAGTTTGTATAACCCCCTATTTTTTTTCCTGAGGAAGTTTCTGATCATTCTAATAAGGTCTTTTTTAATGATAGCCCAATTGTGTCGATAGAAAGAAATTGAGAAACCATCTGGAATGAGGGCCTTGTCAGGATGAAGGCTTCATACAACATTTTGGATTTCGGTTTCATCAACCACTTTCAAAGGATTTGAGTTTAATTTGCCAGTTATTCTTTTTGGGATGTGCTTCATGAATTTTTTGAAATCAGGAGTGGTTGGATTAGCAGTTAAAATATTTCTGAAGTGGGTGAATGCTTATTTTTTCAAATCTTCTTGCCCTTTAATTTCACGGCCTCCCTCACCCTTTAGATTGTCAATATTGTTTGTTATTATTCTCATCCTCGTTGTATTATGGAAGAAGGTCATATTCTTGTCCCCTGCTTCAATCCATAGGCTTCTAGATTTTAGTCTCCATTCCTCTTCCTCCTTTCTGTTATTCCTGTAGAGTTCCCAAAACAATTCTTTCTCCTTAATCTAGATTTATTTTGTTTCTTTTGTGCGCTCTTTCCTTTCCTGTAATGAATCCATTTCTTTTTGCAGATCTTTTTTCTTGTTATTTGTTTCTTTCTGATTGATCTTGGCCCAAGCTTTTAGATATTTTTCACTGCTTTTAATTTTGTTTCCCAAACGAAGTTTGTGGATCCAATGATTTCTTCCGACCATGCTTTAGCGATTATTTACTTTGCTACTTCATTGTTGTTCCATGATGGACAATAACGGAATGGGAGGGGTCCCAGATTTCCCAAGGTTCCTAAGCTTATCGCAACAAGATTGTGATCGAATGCAGAGGTATGGCTAATTTTTTATTTAACTGAACTAATTGGCTATTATGCTATCCTGAATTAGAATTCGATCCAACCTTTCTTTAATGTTGTTTTGTCCTATTCTTTTTTTTCTCCATGTATACTTCCCATTGCACAGAGGAATGTCCATAAGGTTTTGAGTTTTGATTATTCTTTCAAGCAAATCACGAGAAGGATTAGCGTGGAAGGTGCCTCCAGATTTCTCTTCTGCATTCATTATCAGATTTAGGTCGCCTCCTAAAATAATGTTCTTGTTGTGTTCCTGAAGTATAATGTTTTTGAGAGACTTCCAGCATATCTTTTCTCTATATGGTGATTTGGTGCATAGATATTGAAGATGAAAATTTGCTCTTCATTTGTTTTATTTCTTAATTCAGTTTTTATCCATAGTAGATATTTATGTTGGTGATGTAGATCCTAGATGTCCTTCCTCCATAAAGTGAAAATTTCTCTAGAGGCCCCTACAACTTGGAGAGTTGTTTTCATCATATTTCCTTGTTTTTTGAATAATTTTCTCCATTTATTTTTCATTTATCTTGGTCTCCTGGATCATGAATATGTCTAGATTATCATATGTTAGGATGTCTTAGACTGTGTTGAATTTGATGGAGTATCCCAATCCTCTGCTATTCTAGGAGACCAAGATCATTATTTATTTTGGGTTGATGCCAAGGGACCTTTCCCTCAAATAGAGTGGTGAGTTTTCTCCTTGTTTCCAGTACTTTTTTCGAGGAAAGAATCCATCAATTGATGTGTTCCCATTGCCATTTCCATTGCTACAACTTCATCTCTTAGTTCCTTGTTGTCTTTCTTCCTTGTATTTTGTGAAGATCTAAGGAGGAGAGGGAGTCTTTGGATTGGTTTCTTGTAAGAATTATTTCATAGGATGGGGGAGGAAAGGGAGTCTTTGGATTGGTTTCTTGTAAGAATTATTTCATAGGATGGGAGAGGAGGGCTAAGAGGAAAATTAGAGGGAGAAGAGAGGGTGAAGGGGGGCAGGGAGGTTTGACCAAGAGGGGAGGAAGGGGGAGAGGGGAAGGGGATGAGGGGTTCATTAGGGGCTAGAGGAGGATTGAGGGAGGAGACAAGAGGACCGAATGGATTGGGATCAGAGAGGGAGGATGGGGAATGACTAAAAGAGAGGGAGAGGGATTATGAGGAGAAAAATGGGGAGGAGCCTGCTAAGAGGAGGATTTGTTGGTTGTCTTCTTGTTTTTTAACAAGTTCCCATTTTGATTCTAGAACTTCTACTTCATCAATTTCTTGCTTTTTTGGACATTTATTAGCAAAATGGTCGTATTTGTGACATACCTTGCATTTAAACGCGATTTGTTCGTAGTCTAGTTGTTGTATGTGCATCCAACTATCAACTCTGATCTTTACTAGAAAGCCTTTTCCCAGGTCGACTTCCACGCAGATACGAGCACAAGCATGCATATTCTCCTTTGGTTCGCTTATGCCTATGTATTTTCCAACTGCGTTTCTAATAGCTTTAACTAACTCATCTCCCGAGCAGTGGAGTGGGAGGTGGGGAAGGCACACCCATACTGGAATAACATTTAGGACATCCAACTCAGGATCAAAGTCTGACATCCAACGGTTAAGATAAAGTCCCCTTGTGTCCATGAAATATGGTCTGTTCCTGAAGATTAGGTCTCTGTTTTCTTTGGTTTCGAAATGGAATGTGTAGTATCCCCTTCCATAGAAGTGTATGGAGATTTTTCCACAGATTGAATGTGACCAGTTTCGCTCAACCCACTTCTGAACTGATTTGGGAGAAGGCCAAAGGCCTATAAATTCTCCAACCAAGCCACACTCAGAAAGGGAGAAGGCGTCTCGACAAGGAAGAGTTGGAGGTAATACGATTTTAAGAATGTCATTGAGTTTCTTGACAAACTTGGAGATAGCAGGCCTTGAGTAAGGAGGTCCCAAAGAAGAGATGAGGGAGGTGAAAGTAGAGGTAGATCTTCAGGCTGATTCAAAAGAGTGGAAGTAGGAGGATGAGCCCCATCTGGAGGAGGCTCCGAAGGGGCCATGACAACGGCTGGAGGCCAAGGCAGCAAGAAAAAATGTGCAACATGAGCTCAAAGCTAGGTCACCGAAAAATAGAGAAAATACTTAGCAAGGGCTTAATTATTTTTTAATTGTTTAAAAGAAAAGTTTAAAATAGAAAAGTGATCTAATTATATTAATAATAAATATGAGTTTATAATGTTTTTCCAATAAAATGAGTATTTCAACCAAGTAACCTATTTCAAGTTCACATAGTGTAAAGGTCATCATTAACTTTGCGATCGTTATTTTTACGACTTACATGCCCCTTAGTCAAAGCTACTCAAGACATAAATTACATAAACTAGCCAAAAAAACATATTTCAAGTCTTATTATATACAATAAAAATTTGGTAAAGAGCAATTCAAATAGTACTTACATACCATTTTCTTTTCAATTTAAAATAAAACAAAAATATATCCATTTTAACTTCAAATTTATTAACCATAAAAAAATATCTAAAAATAATATATAAATTTGTTGTATTTAAAAATATATAAGCTTAAAAAAAAATTATGATATCCTATTTAATATATTAATAATATTTGATATTAATTAATATTTACCAATTTATCAATAAAAATACTAAACAAATTAATTTAACATTAAACTTTCAAAATAATTATATAAGTATAAAATATATAAAAAAAAGGTAGTTATAACATACTATATTAAAATGGTTGTAAGTTGAATGTGAAACAAGATTTAACATTTAAAACTTCAAAAATAAATGAAAGTATAAAATATATAAAAAGAAAAGTATTATATACATACTTATATAAAATGGTTGTAAAGTTGAAATGTAAATAAGAGTTGGTAGAATATAATATAGATAAACTATATCTATGCAAATTATGAATATATTGTAGAAAATGTATTATTTTATGATTAAAAATTAGTATTATGTTAATTTAATATATAATTAAATAATAAAATTAAAAAAGATTATATATTATAATATTATAATATTATTAAAATTTAATTTAAAATTTATCAAGTCTAGCCGTCAAATTTATATATAATATCTTTGTTTATGAAATAGAAAAAGCGCTCAAATAACTTTAACTCATATATAAAATACCTTGAACTCATATATAAAACATCTTGTTTGTGGAATAAGTGAATTCTCTCTCTAACTATTTAATTAGTTAGAAAAGTGTATAAATCTATATAAAAAATTATTAAAAAGTTACTGCTCATAAGTTGAATTATATATATAGATATATTAATGGTTAGTTTAAGTGGTTTATAAAAATTTTAGGTATGGTTGATTATAGATTTAAATTTTTATTTTATTTTTATATATAAAACGATAATTATATGTTAAAAGTTGAGATTTTGTGATTTATTATAGAAATAAATATTTTTCAGATTAATCACATAATTAGAATTAGGTGAACGAATCAATCAATGTCTTGAACTACATTGATTGGTTCAAAACTTAGACGTAATGGTAATAATGTGATTAATCCGAAAGACATTTATCTACGATAATTAATATTGAATCCATAATACTTCAATATTATTCCTTAATTGAATAATCCCCACAAATTTTTAAATATTTAAATTATAAAAAATTTATATATCAAACTTACTATTTCAATGAATTCGTACAAATTAAATCCAAAAAAAATTCCAAAAAATTACACTTAAAAATTTAAAACTACTCGTGATAAAATTGCCCATTTACTATCACAAAATTGAGAAAGTCCCTCATGGTGAAAACTGTGACAAATTTTAATGTTGTGTCACATTTTCCGTCAAGCATGTGGAGAGCGTGCACCTGCGTTCAATGGAGATGCTGGAATTGTTTGTTCGGGTGAGGGATGCGGGCCATATCTTATCTTTAATCGAGAAATTCTGGAATCCCCCACACTGCCGCTCCCAAGTCAACGCGCCCACAACTCAAATTTGAAGGTCTCCCACCTTTCAAAAGTGTAAAGCAATCCAGTTGTTGGGATTATACCATACCTTTTTGCCCGTGTCGCCTTTCTGTCACACTAATGTGGCAGCTTGAAGCCCAAAAGTGCCCTACCTCCAACTAAAATTCATGAGCCCATAGTCTTCATCCACCTGTTAAAACATGAACAGACAGTAGGGGCGTCTAGAACAGAGAACAATCTAGAAGCCCTCAAATTTGACTATAACCTCACGGCCCCTGGATTTGTTTGAAACGAGAAGGCGAGGTTGCAGGGCAAGGTTACCGTGGCCCTCCAAATATAAATTTCATAGTCACACCTGAAGCTCACACCACCAATTTAGTACCATTCCCAGACTTCAACCTCTTTCTGCGTTGCTTCTGCTTCAGAGCTTCTGAGCTTATTTTGGTTATGGGGACATTTATAGGCCATGTGGCACCGGGGACAGGCTTTCTGCTCCTCATTCTAGGTCGTTAATCACCAATGTGTGCCCCTATTGACACCCTTTTGCATTGAAGAATGAAATTGGAAAGATCATGCAAGAATTGTTGGAGGCAAATGTTATATGTCCCACTATTAGCCCTTATTACTAGTGGTCATGGTATTAAAAAAGGAATGCAATTGGTGCATGTTTTATGATTTTCATGTACATAATATGTTTACCATCAAGAACTTCATGGAGTCAAGTTTTCACTAAACTTGACTTTCATTTTAGATATCACCAAATTAGGATGAAAGAGGAAAACATCCCTAAGATATCCTTCTATACACACATGAAGGTCATTATGAGGATTTAATGATGCCCTTTGGTTGTTGCAATGCTCCATCTGCCTCCTAGAGCCTCATAAACAAGATTTTTCAACCCTTCCTACACAATTTTGTGTTGATATTGTTTGATGATATCTTGATCTAAAATAAAACATGGGAATACCACATAGATCATGTTGATAGAGTCATGCAACTCCTACAAGATCACTAGATCCTCATGAAATTCAAATGTGCTTTTAGGGATTCAGAGGTTGAATAATTGAATCATTTGTAAGCTAGCATGGAGTGAAAGTTTATCCTAAGAAAATTGTAATTAGAAAGATTGGTTACATCCCAAGACGCAAAAGAGCTTGCGTGGATTCTTAAGACGCATAGGCTACTCTATGAAGTTTGTGAAACATTTTGAAAAAACTTCACTAAAAAAGAATTCCTTTGCATGGAGTATGGCCACTAAACAAACCTTTTTACCTCAAAGGATGCTATGTCTGCTACTCTAGTATTAAAAGTGATGAATTTTACTAAAACTCTTTTCTTAGAATGTGAAACCTTGGAAAAAGGTCTTAGAGTAATCTCAATGTAAGAAAGGTACCCCTAGGAAGTTGGTATTCACCAACAAGTAGTTGTGAGATTTGAATTTAGGAAAATTAACATACAAGAAAAAGATGATTTCCATCCTTTATGTAGTTGAGGCTTGGCAACCATATCGTATAGGTAGGTAGTTCCAAATAGAATCTGACCATCATTATTTGAAATATTTCCTAAAACAAAGGTTATCCTCACCAAAGCAATATAGGTGGGTTGCTAAAACTTTGAGGTATGATTACGAGATTATACATAAGAAGGGTAAATAAAATGTGGTGGTTGATGCCTAATCTAGGAAATTTGAGGATGGATCCATCTTTATCTTATGCTTACTTGTTCTAGGTTGGCTTGAGGAAGCCCGTGGAGAATGGCTAGAAAATTAATCTATAGTTCAAATCATCTAAAGGCATTAGAAAGATTTCAACCCTCCTAAAGGGTATACATGGTATAAAGGGTGCGTTCTTTTGGAAAATACTTCTTTCTTCAAACAAAAGATCATAAAGGAGTTTCATTCCTCATCTACAACGAATCATTCTAGCTTTCATATAACCTATGAAGTAGTTAAGTGCCTATTCTTCTAAGAGGGCATGCAAATAGACATCTAAGAATTTGTGATCACGTATGATACTTTCCAACAAAACAAAGGCAAGACAATGAAGACACCAGGGGCATTGCAACCACTATGGAACCCAACACTTATGGACTAACATCTCTATGGATTTTATCATAGGACCCCCAAAAGCAAGTAACAAATCAATGCACCATGGTGGTAGTTGACCATCAATCTAAATATGATAATCTATGTGCCTTATCACATCAATTTATGCCATCCTTAAAGCCCCAAGTGTTCATTAATCATATTTTTAAGTTACATGGCATGCCCAATTACATTGTCTTATTTCAAGATCCCACCTCCATTAGAAAATTTTGATAGGAATTATTTAAACATGAGAATGGGTACCTAGATGAACATGAGCATGACACATCATCCCTAAACAAATGGACAATTAGAACTAGTTAACAAGTCCTTAGAGAGCTATTTGTGATGCTCATTTGAAAAGCCACAACGATGTGAAAAATGGATTCCCCTGATAGAATTTTGGTAACATACCACTTATCATGAAGCTACCAAAATGACCTTATATGAAGCTATTTATGGCCAAAAGGTCTTGGAAATACCCTCCTATGCAGGAGGCAACTCTTAGGGTCATGTAGTGTATAACACACTTCACACCAAAGAAGTCATTCTTCACACACTTAATGACAATTTTGGTTATGGCTCAAAATATTAGGATGAAACAACAAGTTGACCAACATCACTTTGAGTGCTCTTTTGCAAAAGGGGATTGGGTGTTTCTTCATCTTCAACTCTATAAACAAACATCACTCAAAATTAAAATCCAACGAAAGCTAGCACGAAAGCTCCATGGACCCTATATGATCACCCCACCCATTAGATAAGTGGCTTACAAGCTAGCTCCTCCAATTCACTCTAAGATTCAAGTAATGTTTAATGTGTCTTATTTGAAGAAGGTATTGAGATTAAATTGCAAGCTATAAACCAACTTACTAGAGTTTGATGAAGAAGGCTCCATTTGGCTCCAACTAGAAGTAGTATTAATCACTTACAACATCAATTGTGCCAACATACGATTCAAGAAGTTCTAATATGTGGAAAGATATGTGGTTGGAAGAAGGCACATGAGAACCAACATTGTTTCTACAACAATTTCCTCACCTTCAACCTTGAGGACAATGCTACTTTTGAAGGGGGAGGATATGTTAGGGTCCTACTTTGACCTCCCTACTTTAGGTTACTTAGTGGTTAGTTACTTAATTTAGGCGATCATCTTCATTGCATAAGACCCATGTAGCCGTTACATCTTCCTTGAATAAGGCTTATTAGATAGTAATGGTTATTTATTTAATGCAAAAGGGTCATCTTTTTTACATAAAAGTCCATTAGATAGTTGGTACTTATTAATGATAGGACCACGAGTAGTTAGGATTCTACTATCTGAGTATCTATTAAAGAGTGAGAGACTATGTAATGTTTTATTGAGAATTGATGTATTTGTAACTTTGCTTGGTAAAATATCACCCCACTTAAAAGGCATGTGAAAAACGTTTTATTTATTCTAAATATTTTTTATACAAAGGCTTAATTTGCATATTTTATAAGGCATGTAAATAATGTTTTCTTTACAAGGGTTTAATTTGCATATTTATCTCATTTTCTCTTAGAGCTAGATTTTTGCATTTATTATTTTGGTGTGTATTTAAAGGCCTAAGGAATATTATATAAACGCAAGACATTCCAAGTCATTATAAAATTTTCATATTATTTAGAAAAAATCAAAGTTAATTTTTTTAAACCATTTAAAAAAAAAGGTTTAAATAAGAAAAATGATTGAACTATAGTAATCATTAAGATGAACTTATAATGTTTTTCCAATAAAATGAGTATTTCAATAAAGTAATAAAGCAACCTATTTCAAAACTGATTACATGGAAGACATTCCAAGGAGCCTATCATTCCAAGGAGCCTATCAATGATTACATGGAAGACATTCCAAGGAGCATATTACTGATTACATGGAAGATATTGATATGATATTTTCTTTTTTCTTTAGTTAAATAAATTTTAACTTTAAATTTATTAAGTGCGGAGAAATATATTACTAATATGTCTTTTTTTAGATTTAAGATAAATCTAGATGAATCTATTTTAATTTTAAATTTATTAAATATAAAAAATATTAAAAACAATTGAGATATAATTCTATTGATATTTAAAAATTCAAAATTGAGATGAAAACTATATTATTATACGTATTTATACTAATTAATATTTAGTATTGTGTACTTATTTAAGAAAGCCATTTTGCATCAATAATGATACTTTGTACTTGAAAAACAAATATTAATTTTAGTGGATAGTTTTATTATTTATATATTTACTTTTGTGAATAATTATTTTTTAATTTATTAATTACTATTATTTTAATTTTAATTTTGAGATATTTTTTTCTTTAAATTAATGAAACAAATATGGGATGTTTATTAAAAAAGAAGGATGAGATCCGACTTATCACACTGTTTATATTTTCTTAGACGTCAATATCCTTTGTGGGTTTGATATATTGAGCATGGTGACTCAATCCAAACCCTCAAGCCAAAAACTCTATAATATAAAAAAAAATATTTTTTTTCTTAATATAGATTTTCTAAAATACTCTCAAGATCCATATATATTTGCTTTCCATTTATTACTTCTTATTGATTTGACTTTGACCAACTTCTCATTATCCTTGGGCAGACGTTTTTACTCTTTTCCGAACTTGAATCCATCCCAAAGTTTTCAGTGGATCCAAGTTGCTCTTTTGAGAGTGGTCTTTATTGTCATTATCAATTTTTCCATATGCCTGATCAACCTAATAAATTTCATTTCCAGTCTTGTTTCCTCAGATATTAGTGTAGGATACAAAATTCATAAGGGCTTGGTCCTCTGTTTTTTTAATTGATGGATCTTATGTGACATGCGTTCCTTCCTGACCGCCTTGTGCTTCCTTCATTGATTCCTCTTTGACATGCACTTCTTTCTGACTTTCTTTTGCTTCCTCCTTGTCCCAGGCCTCTTCTTACTTGTATACAATATAATGCTCTATTTGAGCACCTTTCCACTAGTTGGGCCTTTGACTATTTTTTTGAACTCTGTTATTCTACAATCACTCGAGACAATTCCTGATTACATGTCATGTTTCATAATATGCTTAGCATTGGAATGAAACATTTTCATAGTCAAGCCTCTGAACCCATACATAATCTGGAGCTGTCAAATATCTCTTTGCAGGAAAACCTTTACTAAAATCCATATCCATGCATATTTGAGCATAGGTCTTGAGGAAATGCTTATTTTTTTTAACTACTATGATAAAATTTCCCTATTACATTTTCAATAGAAGTTAATGAAGGGAGATTCCAAATATGCATGGGAAGGTTTGAGAGCCTTACCCAAACTAGAGCCAAGGAGATTGACATCATAACCGGATCAAAAGAAGGGGATCAAGGCTAGATGGAGGGATGAGAACTACCCCAGAACCAAGGACTAGAATCCCAAGTATTCTTATCCTCAAGATGATTAAAGACAACAACAAAAGAACCCCAAGCCAGAGGGTAAATATTCATATCATCAGACAATAGAGGTTTTCATGAATAAGAAACCCACTTATGGAGATTAGCCAGCCATGGCCAAAACCCATTAAAACTATAGACCAAACCTTGTTTTAAAAAATATTTAGCAGAACTAAAGGCTTCATCCCCCATGGGAAATATCAATGGCAGGAGCTTCTTGAACTGTTAGGAGAACACATATGGCTTTCAACATGGCACTGTAAGAAACCTTGGCTTGAGCAATTTGAGAAGAAGAACTAGTAGAACCAATTGTCATTCCTTCAGGAGTAACTGACTTCTCCTTGGCTTAAGTTTCATAAGCGGAAGAAATTGCAGATCTAGGTGTCATTTTGTCAAGATAGGTTAATTTTATTGCAAGTTACTAGGAATTTTTCATTCAACAGAAGTCTACGAGAAGATTTGTGCAACTAAGAGTCATCTAGGCCAAAACCCTAGTTGCCACAAAATCCTATAGAACACGAACTATAATGTAAATGATTCATCAACTTTTAAATAATTATAAAATTGACAAAAAACAAAACCTTTAGATTCAACAAAATAAGAGTAGCATTACATCACTACTGAAATCAATCCAGATTTGATATTATGTATCTTAAAAATCTATATATTAATATCTAAAAAAATACCAATATTTACAAATTGTGTAAAAAAATATTTGATTTTTTTAATATTTTAAAATTTAATTAATTTTATTGATAAAAATGATATTTTATAAATTTCATTTTATTAGAATTTATATAATTAGTTTTATTCATGTGGTCGATGTTTATATTATTTTTAAATTTATATATATATTTTATTCGTGCGGTTGCATGTTAGCTTTCGAATGACATATAACTTGATGTTACAAAAATATAAAATAATGATGTTTATATGGATGTTATTTATTAACGATGAAAGTAAAAGTACTTAGGGTTTTACTATTTGAATAGCTACTAGTTAGAGCTATTAATGTTTGTTACATATGGTGTGTAAATTGCTATGTCAGTGATTAAAGACGTGAATAATTATTATTAAATATGGCTGTAGTTAGAATTTTGCTAGTTAAATATAGCTTTATTTAAAATAGATGTGAACATTAATTTCTTTAATATCTTTAATAGGAGGGTTTATTTTGCATATTTTATTATTGAATATTATATTGTTTTTTATTTTATTTTGAATAGTATTATTTGAAGATGATTTAATTTGTATATTTCATTTCATTGTTTCTTGTAACTAGGTTTTTGCATTTACTATTTTGGTGTGTTGAAAGGGTTAGAGAACACTATATTAGATGCAAAACATTCTAAACACTTATAATTTTTTCATATTGTTTGGAAAAATGAGAGATTAATTTTTTTTTTTAACACAACTGTTTATTGTTTTTTATTTAAAAAAATATATTTAGATGAAATCTCATTACAATGATTTTGGCATCAGTCAAGCTGAGAAGGGAGACAAAGAGGAGACATACCCAATCAGCATGGAAGCTGAGATTGTATGTTCCTAACTTACCTACAACAGATCACTTATAAAGCCTTACAAATTGAAACAATAAAACATTACATTTGCATTTCATAAAAAAAATATTAGTGATAAACATAACATAAGAAGGACTATTGGAGGCTCCTATATTTGATTTACTGAAGGTTATTGATTTGACTTATTTCTGCTACTTTGGTGTCCAAAATTCTTTCCAGCCTGATTGAGGATACCTCCTTTTAGATAGTTAATGGTCTCCTCGAAGCGGGTGCAACAATTTTTTAAGATTCAATTTCTGAATTCTGGTTGGCGAGTTTGATGAGGAGGAGACATTTTCACTCTTTGACTGGTGCTTGATGTCTTGGATAGTTTCTCGAAGATGATTGATCATGAATTTGTTCGCTTTGCAATAAACACACTTGTCATTTTTAGATGTTGTCTCCAATGAATCCATAATTCCTTTGATGTTGTTGATGATTGTTGAAGCAGTGGACTACCTTTGATGGCTGTGATGATATTTGATGCTGAGAGCTTCCTTTGATGTTGCCTTTGAAACAGTGGGTTGATCAAAGAGATCTGATGATATGACAAGGGAAAGGGATCTTAGTGAAGGAGGAGGAGTAACAGAGGGATGATAGGATGGGGCTGAACGACTGAGAAAAACAAAGAAGTGAAGAGGCGATTGGTAGAGGTATCATAGATAGAATCGGAGAGATAGAATGGGCATGTATAGAACAAGGGAGCCAAACTGGATCGATGTAGGGGAGAGCAGGATAAGAGAGAGGGGAAGACTGATACCACGGGGAGCTCGGGCAAGGAGTGCCGAGAAGGAAATCAGGGAGATAGAAGTGCGAGAGTTGTAGAGGAGAGTAAGGAAATAAGCAAGGGAGCAGGAGAATAAATAACCGAGATGGATGGAGGGAGATAGCATGGAGAGAGGGAAGGAAGGGGAGTCATAGGGAAAATGGGAGAAGGTTTCAGTATTGGGAGTCGAACAAATCCATAGGAAAATATCAAAGAGGATTTGGGGAGGATTATGATTCAGAATTGATAAGATGGGAGGAGATATACTGGCAGGCCAACCCAAATTACGAAAAGACATTAATTGGATTGGCTGGAAGTTGGAGGAATTATGGTATTGAGAGGTGGAAAGATTCATGTCCTATACAAACTTCTCCAGAAGGTTGTGCCACAACCTTGTTGGCCTGAATATTGGCTTCTTTCTTATTCTCCCTTAGAATATGCATGAAGGTGACATGTCCTTGGTTGATTAGGTGTTGTCTAATCCTTTTAGTTATTTGACTCAATGCATAATTCTTTGGATTGGTATTCTTGATCATAGCTTGAATTAGAATGGTCGAGTCTCCAAAGATGTTTGGATTCAAAATGTTCCTCCTTCTTAAGATTTTTGCACCCAATAGGAGGTCGTAGGCCTCAGCCTCGTTATTTGTAATTGTACCCAATCCTCATTCGAAGGTTATGGGATTTTGCCTGACGTATTCATATAATACATCTCCTGCTCCTAAATTCCCGGAATTTGGTTTTTATGCCCCGTTGAAAAAAAGACACGGTCTTCTGATGGAATTCATCCATAGAATGAAATCATCCTTTTTTAGTTTGATTTTCCACTTTATGCTAGTGTCTTTATTTTTTGGAGTGGATGAAATATCGTGTTTGTTGTTTGCATTGGAAATCCAGACACGCTCCTCCTGTTGTAACTGACTAAAATCAATTTATTTCATGCCTTTGGCTAATAAAAACTCATAAATTAAGGCCGAATATTTGGAGAGAACTTTACATATTTCAAACTTTTGATTGTTGAAAATATTATGATTCCTTACAAGCCAGATTTTCTAGCAAAGGAAAGAGGGGATGCTTGTCAAGTATCTTTTGATAGTGAGTTTATTTTTGAGAGAATATGGATAATCTTTTCCCCAAGAAAGGTAGAACTCATTGAATGGAAAAGAGAAATTCAAATCTAGTTCTAGAGGACTTGCTAACAATTTCCAGCACTCTTTTGCAAATGGCCATTCAAGGAAGAGATGTTAAATATTCTCTTCGACTTTGTGGCACATAGGACACCAAGATGGTCTGGAGATTCTTTTTTTTTTCAAGTTAACAATGGTGAGGATCTTCCCTTTGATATGGGTCCAAATAAATATTTTGATTTTAGGCAAGATTTCAACTTCCCACACCAATTTCCAAGGGATCCAATCTTGATTCCCTTGTTGTTGTTGAAGAGTCATGTATCCCTACTTCACTATGTAATCAACTCCAAAAGGATTCCAAATAAATGAGTCCTGAGTGTCTTCGTTGATGGGGGTAGCTCCTTTGAGGTGTGAAGTTAATACATCCCATTGAATTCTGAGATTGTGGGGAAGGTTGGGAGCATTCCAATTTTTCCATGTTTTATCATTTTGATGCCATTGTGAAATTGACTCATATCGAGGTGAAACCCTTTATATTCATCCATCTTCTATATTGTTGAATTTATGGGAGATCTACTAAAGGAGGCTTTCCCAACAGGCTGTCATTCCAAACATTTATCTCTCGACCATTCCCTGGCAGCCTTAAGGTGTTTTCCTTGAGGAGAGGGAGGACTTTTTTTATTAACTTCCACACTTGAGTACAATGCCTGATTGGAGTTCTTTCTAAAAGGAGGGAGAATTGAGAATGATTTAGATATTTGGACTTCAAAACCTGCTTCCACTAGCAATGATCTCTAGTAATGAATCTCTGGGAAATTTTGGCTCCAAGGGCTAGGTTCGTAAGAGCCGGAGGTCTGATTGAAAGTCCTCCATTCTCATAGGGAGAGGTTACTTGGTCCCATTTAACTAAACTGAACTTTTTTGTATCTGATTTTCTTCCTTGCCACATAAAACTCCTGATGATTAGTTTTATTTTTTTTTGAATGCTTTCTGAAGCTAATATTGCAGCAAATTGGTAAATAGGTAGAGCTGTCAGCAATGATTTAATTAAAGTTACTCTGCTTGCTAGATTTAGCCAAATTATTCCCTAGTTTTGGATCCTTTTTTTAATTTTATCAGTGAATTTGATCCATAATTCTCATTCCATATTTTCTTTGGAAATAGGGAGGCCAAGATATAAGAAGTGGCTCCATCGAACTTGAATGGGAATTTCCAAAATTTGGGCATTTCTTTGAAGAGTTTGAGATGGTGCATTACAGCTATAGCTCCAACATTTTCTTTTTATTGTTGAGAAGACCTCCTGAGACCTCCATGAAACTGCCAAGAATTTTTTTGAATCTTCTTGCAATGCTCCTCCCATTAGGAGGGTGTCGTCTACAAAAAAGGAGTCGTTTATGCTTTTGATGGTAGGGCTTATTGTCAAACCAGTTAAGGTTCAACTAGCTCTGCAATTTTCAAGATATCTGCTCAATGAGTTTGCCATCAAAATGTAGAGGAAGGGGGACAAAGGGTAGCCTTGCCTCAACCCTCGGGAGCTCTGGAAGAATTCACTTGGTCTTCCATTGATGAGGGGTGCGATCCATGGTCCAGCAGTACAAGATTTTACGATTTCTATAAACTCTTCAGATAAGCCAAAGTTTTTTAAAACATTTGCAAGGTAGGATAAATTAACTTGATCAAAGGCATTTGCCATGTCGAGCTTAATGATGATGCCCTACTCATTTTTCCCTATAATTGAATATAATGCTTCTTGGACAATCAAGATATTGTCCATGATTTGTCTATTTGGCACAAATCTGCCTTGATTTTTAGAGATAAGGTTGGGTAGCATAGGCTTTAGGCAGGTAATAATTTTGTATGAGGTGTTACACAAGGAAATAGGGCGAAAGCGATTGAAGGAAGAAGGAATTGATTGTTTTGTTATGAGGGCTAGGAAAGTTGAGTTTGTATAACCCCTTATTTTCTTTCCTGAGGAAGTTTCTGATCATTCTAATAAGGTCTTTTTTAGTGATAGCCCAATTGTGTCGATAGAAAGAAATTGAGAAACCATCTGGAATGAGGGCCTTGTCAAGATGAAGGCTTCATACAACATCTTGGATTTCGATTTCATCAACCACTTTCAAAAGATCTGAGTTTAATTTTCCAGTTATTCTTTTTGGGATGTGCTTCATGAAGTTTTCGAAATCAGGAGTGGTTGGATCAGCAGTTAAAATATTTCTGAAGTGGGTGAATGCTTATTTTTCAGATCTTCTTGCCCTTTAATTTCGTGGCTTCCCTCACCCTTTAGATTGTCAATCTTGTTTGTTATTATTCTCATCCTTGTTGTATTATGGAAGAAGGCCATATTCTTGTCCCCTGCTTCAATCCATAGACTTCTAGATTTTAGTCTCCATTCCTCTTCCTCCTTTCTGTTATTCCTGTAGAGTTCCCAAAACAATTCTTTCTCCTTAATCTGGATTTATTTTGTTTCTTTTGTGCGCTCTTTCCTTTCCTGTAATGAATCCATTTCTTTTTGCAAATATTTTTTCTTGTTGTTTGTTTTTTTCTAATTGATTTTGGCCCAATCTTTTAGATCTTTTTTCACTACTTTTAATTTTGTTTCCCAAATGAAGTTTGGGGATCCAATGATTTCTTCCGACCATGCCTTAGCGATTATTTGCTTTGCTACTTCATTGTTGTTCCATGATGGACAATAACAGAATGGGAGGGGTCCCAGATTTCCCAAGGTTCCTAAGCTTATTGCAACAAGATTGTGATCAGATGTAGAGGTATGGCTAATTTTTTATATGACTGAACTAATTGGATATTATGCTATCCTGAATTAGAATTCGATCCAACCTTTCTTTAATGTTGTTTTGTCCTATTCTTTTTTTTTCTCCATGCATACTTCCCATTGCACGGAGGAATGTCCATAAGATTTTGAGTTTTGATTATTCTTTCAAGCAAATCACGAGAAGGATTAGCGTGGAAGGTGCCTCCAAATTTCTCTTCTGCATTCATTATCAGATGTAGGTCGCCTCCTAAAATAATGTTCTTGTTGTGTTCCTGAAGTATACTGTTTTTGAGAGACTTCGAGCATATCTCTTTCTCTATATGGTGATTTGGTGCATAGATATTGAAGATGAAAATTTGCTCTTCATTTGTTTTATTTCTTAATTCAGTTTTTATCTAGAGTAGATATTTATGCTGGTGATGTAGATCCTAGATGTCCTTCCTCCATAAAGTGGAAATTCCTATAGGTCCCTACTTGGAGAGTTGTTTCATCATATTTCCTTGTTTTTTGAATAATTTTCTCCATTTCTTTTTCATTTATCTTGGTCTCCTGGATCATGAATATATCTGGATTATCATATGTTAGGATGTCTTTGATTGTGTTGAATTTGATGGAGTATCCCAATCCTCCGCTATTCCAGGAGACCAAGATCATTATTTATTTTGGGTTGATGCTGAGGGACCTTTCCCTCAAATAGAGTGGTGAGTTTTCTCCTTGCTTCCAGTACTTTTTTCGAGGAAAGAATCCATCGATTGATGTGTTCCCATTGCCATTTCCTTTGCTGCAACTTCATCTCTTAGTTCCTTATTGTCTTTCTTCCTTGTATTTTGTGAAGATCTAAGGAGGAGAGGGAGTCTTCAGATAGGTTTCTTGTAAGAATTATTTCATAGGATGGGGGAGGAGGGCTAAGAGGAAAATTAGAGGGAGAAGAGAGGGTGAAGGGGGGCAGGGAGGTCAGACCAAGAAGGGAGGAAGAGGGAGAGGGGGAGGGGATGAGGGGTTCATTAGGAGCTAGAGGAGGATTGAGGGAGGAGACAAGAGGACCGAATGGATTGGGATCAGAGAGGGAGGATGGGGAATGACTGAAAGAGAGGGAGAGGGATTAGGAGGAGAAAAATGGGGAGGAGCTTGCTAAGAGGAGGATTTGTTGGTTGTCTTCTTGTTTTTTAACAAGTTCCCATTTTGATTCTAGAACTTATACTTCATCAATTTCTTGCTTTTTTGGACATCTATTAGCAAAATGGTCGTATTCGTGACATACCTTGCATTTAAATGCGATTTGTTCGTAGTCTAGTTGTTGTATGTGCATCCAACTATCAACTTTGATCTTTACTGGAAATCCTTTTCCTAGGTCTACTTCCACGCAGATACAAGCAAAAGCATGCATATTCTCCTTTGGTTCGCTTCTGCCTATGTATTTTCCAACTATGTTTCTAATAGCTTTAACTGACTCATCTCCCCAGCAGTGGAGTGGGAGGTGGGGAAGGCGCACCATACTCGAACAACATTCGGGATATCCAACTCAGGATCAAAGTCTGGCATCCAATGGTTAAGATAAAGTCCCCTTGTGTCCATGAAATATGGTATGTTCCTAAAGATTACGTCTCTGTTTTCTTTGGTTTTGAAATGAGAAGTGTATGGAGATTTTTCCACTGATTGACTGTGACCAGTTTCACTCGACCCACTTCTGAATTGATTTGGGAGAAGGCCAAAGGCCTATAAATTGTCCAACCAAGCCACACTCATAAAGGGAGAAGGCATCTCGACGAGGAAGAGTTGGAGGTAATACGATTTCAGGAATGTCATTGTGTTTCTTGACAAACTTAGAGATAACAAGCCTTGAGTGAGGAGGTCCCAAAGAAGAGATCAGTGAGGTGAAAGCAGAGGTAGATTCTTCAGGCTGATTCGAAAGAGTGGAAGTAGGAGGATGAGCCCCATCTGGAGGAGGCTTCGAAGGGGCCATGACAACGGCTGGAGGTCGAGATAGCAAGAAAAAATGTGCAACATGAGCTCAAAGCTAGGTCGCCGAAAAATAGAGAAAAATACTTAGCAAGGGCTTAATTATTTTTTAATCATTTAAAAGAAAAGTTTAAAATAGAAAAGTGATCTAATTATATTAATAATAAATATGAGTTTATAACGTTTTTCCAATAAAATGAATATTTCAATCAAGTAACCTATTTCAAGTTCACATAGTGTAAAGATCATCGTTAACTTTGTGATCCTTATTTTTACGACTTACATACCCCTTAGTCAAAGCTACTCAAGACATAGATTACATAAACTAACCCAAAAAAAACATATTTCAAGTCTTATTATATACAATAGAAATTTGGTAAAGAGCAATTCAAATAGTACTTACATACCATTTTCTTTTCAATTTAAAATAAAACAGAAATATATCCATTTTAACTTCAAATTTATTAACCATAACAAATATCCAAAAATAATATATAAATTTGTTGTATTTAAAAGATAATTTAAAAAAAATTATATTATCCTAATTTATTCCCTTATATATTAAATTAATATTTGATTATTATAATATTTACCAATTTGTCATAAAATTACTAAACAAAATAAATTAATATTAAAATTTTCAAATAAGTATAAATATAAAATTATATTTAAAAAGAAATGTAGTATACATACTTATTATAAATGGTTGTAAGTTGAAAAATGTAAAAAGATGTTGGTAGATATATATGAGTAAACTATGTTCATCAAATTATCGTATAATATAGAAAATGTATTATTTTATGTTTTAAAAATGTTATATAATATTAATATATAATTAAATAATAAGATTAAAAAACCAATAAATAATATAATTTCCTAAAATATTATGTTATTTATTAAAATCTAATTTTAAAATTATCATGTCTAGCCGTCAAATTTATATATAATATCTTTGTTTATGAAATAGAAAAAGCGCTCAAATAACTTTAACTCATATATAAAATACCTTGAACTCATATATAAAACATCTTGTTTGTGGAATAAGTGAATTCTCTCTCTAACTATTTAATTAGTTAGAAAAGTGTATAAATCTATATAAAAAATTATTAAAAAGTTACTGCTCATAAGTTGAATTATATATATAGATATATTAATGGTTAGTTTAAGTGGTTTATAAAAATTTTAGGTATGGTTGTTGATTACCAATATAATTTAATTTTATTTTTTAATTTTATTTTGTAATAAAGAATGATAATTAATTGTTAAAGTTGATGATCTTTTTGTGATTTATTACAAGATAATGTATTAGATTAGATTTTTGTAATGTTATATAAAGATAAATGTCGCTTTAGGATTAATCACATAATTAAAATTAAGTAAACATTTCGAACTAACCAATATCCAAAACCATGTGTTCCAAAAAAATTACACTTAACAATTTAAAACTACTCCTAATAAAATTGCCCATTTTCTATCACAAAATTGAGAAAGTCCCTCATGCTGAAAACTGAGACAAATTCAAGGTTATACTTAATTTTAATGTTGTGTCACATTTTCCGTCAAGCATGTGGAGAGCGTGCACCTGCGTTCAGTGGAGATGGTGGAATTGTTTGTTCGGGTGGGGGATGCGGGCCATATCTTATCGGAGTTGTCTATAATGCGACTTTTTGGAGATTCCGGTGACGGAATCTGGCGAAAGAAATGAGGTTAAATTTTGATTTTTAGCAGTTAAAATGGTTTTTTAACTGCATATTTGGATTCAGCGCCTTGGAAAACCCCTTGGAGCCATTGACTGTGCAGAAACTAGCTATCAAACTTGGGATTCCAATAAATTGCTGCCGGATTTTGACCGGAAAAATTCGCCGGAAAGGCTTTCAAAAAGTCTCGTTATAGACTACTGCTATCTTATCTTTAATCGAGAAATTCTGGAATCCCCCACACTGCCGCTCCCAGGTCAACGCGCCCACAATTCAAATTTGAAGGTCTTCAACCTTTCAAAAGTGTAAGGCAATCCAGTTGTTGGGATTATACCATACCTTTTTGCTCGTGTCGCGGCTTGCCTTTCTGTCACACTAATGGGGCAGCTTGAAGCCCAAAAGTGCCCCACCTCCAACTAAAATTCATGAGCCCATAGTCTTCCTCCACCTGTTAAAACATGAACTGTCAGTAGGGGCGTCTAGAACAGAGAACAATCTAGAAGCCCTCAGATTTGACTATAACCTCACGGCCCCTGGATTGTTGAAACCAGAAGGCGAGGTTGCAGGGCACGGTTACCGTGGCCCTCCAAATATAAATTTCATAGTCACACCTGTCACACCTGAAGCTCCCAATTTAGTACCATTCCCAGACTTCAAGCCTCTTTCTGCGTTGCTTCTGCTTCAGAGCTTCTGAGCTTATTTTGGTTATGGGGACATTTATAGGCCATGTGGCACCGGGGACAGGCTTTCTGCTCCTCGGCCTCTGGCATCTCTACAATATAATCTCAAATTACGCGCACTCTCCATGGGATTTCCAGACTCGGCCCTGGTTCCCTGCTAAATTTGGCAGAGGAAAGTTCAAGTACGCGGAACTGGTGGTCGTTATACTGGGGTCCTGTTTATCAATTTTGGCGGAGCTGTTCATCGGGCCTGAGAGGCACCAACCCCTGGCAGACGACTGGAGCATCCCACCGGAGCACCTCCACAACTTCGAGCACTCTTCCATATCGTTGTTCTTCCTCATCTACGCTTCCGTGGCTCTATACGCGGAACTCTGCAAGTTCACGGTTCCGCCGGGGGCGCTGCACGTGATCGTGGCGCTTGCCTTTAGCCAGGAGCTGCTGCTTTTCCACCTTCACTCAGCCGATCACATGGGGGCAGAGGGGCACTACCACTGGCTCCTCCAGCTCATCCTCGCCGTCACTTTGTCGGCCACGTTGCTCGAGGTTGCGTTCCCGCATAGCTTTATGTTGGCAACGGTGAACTCCGCGTCGTTGGTGTTCCAGGGGGCGTGGTTCATCCACATGGGGTTCATGCTCTGGATCCCGCTCTTCGTCCCCAAGGGTTGCCAGATGGTGCGCACCGAGGGCCACTATGTGGTCAAGTGCGCTACCCAGGAAGCAACTATGCGAGCCAAGGCGCTCGCTAACTTACAATTCAACTGGTACCTGGCTGGCATAGTGTTGTTCACGATCGTTGTCTACGCCAAGATGACCACGCACAGAGCCGAGGCTCCGACCACGTATCAGTCCCTGGAGGCTAAGGCCATGATTGACCACGATATCGAACTCGGAAGCACCGATAACGACATTGGCTGCGGAGGGCACCGGCTGTCGACAGAGGGATCACAGGGCTCCATGGACATGGACAACATGAAGCCCATAAATCTCGAAAGATGAGAATTTTCCAGTCTGTACATTCTGCATTTTTTTCCGTTTTTCTCAATCTGTCAATTTACAGCAAAATTATGTCTGGTTTTCTGGAAGGAATCTCCGTCAATTGGCTGCGATGGGGCAACCATGGAGATGATTGAAACTTGTAACAGTGAAATGTTCTTCCGTCTCTTGGCGTCTGTTTGACAATACGTAGCACGCGATGCATTGTAAAATATTGTAAAATGCAAAGTAGGCAGTTCCATTAAAGCGCTCTGTAAATTTTGTAAACTTTTATTGGGTTTGTTGTAATTTTGTGAAATACTGTGCGGGTTGTTGGATTGAAGTGTCACTTGTTGGAAGTTGGAGGAGAGATTTCTGTACTGTAAACTGACTGTACTTCTACTGGTAAAATAGTAATGTTATTCTGATATTTTTTTTTTAATGGGATTTAAAATAGTAATGTTATTCTGATATCTTTTTTTTAATGGGATTGTACCTGACAAGTTATTTTAATTATCATTTATTTTTTTAAATGATTTTTATAATTATAATTAACATGATAG
>APFE031626046.1:18313-36208 GCA_000404065.3 Pinus taeda | reverse complement strand
GAATACTTCCAATAATGTTTACATTAAAGATAATATTTAAAATCAATATGAACCATGAATACTTCCAATTATATGTACTCAATTATATTTAGAATCAATTTGACCTTTTGTAGTTAGTTTCAAAGACAATATTTAGAATCAACCTGAGTTGGTCAGTGCCGGGAAATGATGAAAATTAAATTCAATAATTTATTATTTAAATAATAAAAAAAATTAATAAAAAATATTGATTTTTTATTTAATTTGAAAAAGAGGGAAAATATTTTTTAAATAAATTTTGATTTTGAATTTATAAAATTATTTTAATATGAAAAATGAATTTATTACTTTCAAATTCATATGTTTTTAATTTAAATGTTTTATATTTTTGGAATGATGGTAAAGATAAATAAAATGCATACATATTTAAGTTTATGAAATAAAATTTATTATTATTCTAACAAAAAAATAAATTTATTAATTTTAAGGAAAAACAATTAAATGATTATTTTGAAATCAAAATATAAAAGCACTTCTAAAAGCAGGAAATAATGAATATGAGTTAAAGCAATTAGGTATTGTCACATAACAATTATTATGTGACAATATCATAATTAATAAAAATAATTAAATGACTATTTTGAAATCAAAATATAAAAGCACTTCTAAAAGCAGGAAATAATGAATATGAGTTAAAGCAATTAGGTATTGGCACATAACAATTATTATGTGACAATATCATACTAAAATGACAAAAGGTCACTTCATTGATTTTTGTTTTTATTTTTTTGTCTTGTGTTTAAGTTGGCTTAATTTTATATTTATTATATATATATATATATATAGATGGTTGAGGTTTATCAAAATGGAAACCAAACCTTCGCTAGATATTGAAGTAGCTAATTAAAAGAACTAGACAATATTTAAGATGCTTCGTGGAAGATCTATTTGTCCCGTATAGAAAACTAAATTGACATGTGAATTAGAAAACATCAAGCTACTAAGGAGCATGTCCAAGAAGAGATACAAAATGGAAACAAACTAAAATAAAATATTCAATAGGGAATTTGAGGAAGTTTTGACTAAGGAGACGTCTCTTTTCCTTTTCCTTTGTAAGGATTTTGTTCCTTTAGCTCATCCTCAATGATAATAGGAATGGAGTTATCTCCTTTGGAGGTATTTGTACTTAGGAGCTCCACAGTCTCCTCTTTATCAGATCCTTTACCATAAACTCCGACGCTGAGGCCAAAGGAAACCTAGTAGAGTATGGTGAATTTAGCCTCCATTCTTTGAAGTTTATCAATAAATTTAGGTTCATATATTTTCTACTTTTCCAAAGAAATAGATACTAGTGTTTTGGCCAACCAATGAAAATCCATTACTCTAAACATCTTGGTGTCCTATCACTGAGAAATTAGCTTGGTATATTCAACTTGATTATGAAACTTTTCCTTGATTTGTTAGGCTAGGGTGTGTTGATACATCTACTTGATTGAATTTAGATTAGTTATAACTTCTACCTCTGTTTTAGAAGAAACATTTTGCTGGAAGCAATACCTGGCCTATTTGGTAGCCCTCTTAGTGCTTATGCCCTCAGAGTATGTAGAGGCATGCTTACAAGACTACATTCATCCCCTATGTTTCCAAGATGCCCCTCTCTTGTTGGACTTGGGAGTCTCCTGATGAGCCATCTAAAAAACACACCTAATGCAATGAAATACCTAGAATGAAAACTTGAATCATACCCTAGAGAAGCTCATCCCTTCCAAAGAAAGTCGCAACCTCACAACTTAGAGAGGGAAATGCTAGTACCACTTATAGCAAATAACCGAAAACCAACCACCCTTGCATATACCATAGATAAAAAAATCATCCCCACAAAAACTATGACCCAATAAATAGAATGAGGACGAGTGCCACTAGACTACAGCTACCCATAAAAAAGCAAAGACAAAGGGAAAAGAGCCCAAGGGAAAAAATCATCAACCACAAGGAGATGAGCTAGAGGAATAAGGCCATAATTATTACTTGAAGCTAGTGAGTGTTAATGGTATACCCTACTTAAATAAGCTTTCCCATTCCCTTGCATGATCGCAAATATGTGAGCCATTCCATATCCAAATGATATCACAATCCAACATGTCCTAGCACCATCATTATTTGTGAGGGCTAGTTCACCATTACCGGCCCACCTCCTAACATCATCTCACATACAATAGAACCACCTCTTGCACTCTCATTCATGAGAAAAATCCAAATGACAAGAGTACTACCACATAACTTCTCCCATGCATTAAGCCGTTATCTAAGCTTTCCACATAACTTGCTTAGTGTCTTCAGAACTATCCCTAATGCGTTCCCTGCGGCATTGCATTGTTTGACATAAGAAGTCAAAATAATATACCAAATGAGAATAAATACCCATAAAAAATTATAACTCTATCTATTAAGATGAGTTTAGAATGACATAGAAATGAAAACCATTAGATAGTGCAAGTTCGATTTCACATGACACTACATTTCAACTATGAAGTGAATTATGATGCAGTGTGCTACCGGGATGTGAGGAAACCTTTATTTATAGTTACTGTTTACCATATCCCTACAAATGACCTTAAAAATCACTTCGAGTGATTATTGGTTATTGTATAAGTGGTTATTCATAAATTGATATAGTTTGGAAAATTTCATTTTAAAATGCGATTCTTTGGAAACCTTTATTTGTTGTTATTGTTTACTATATCCATACAAAAGCATATATAACACTCTAGTTGATTAGTTTTTGATGTATGGGTTGATATAGTTTGGGGAATTTCATATATATTATATATATATATATATATATATATATATATATATAGATATTTAATCTATGCTACTATTGGTTGGTGATTGGATGATGTCTTTTGTAGAATGTATCCTGTTAGCACTCCAGGAAGCTCTCCTAGGTTGTATCTCGGAGATGCTTGGTAACATATAAATCTTCAATATTTTTCTATGAACTATTGGAATGGATGATGGTTTGGATCAAGTCAGATGACTGTTTCAACTCTATTTTCACTCAAGACATGCAGGAACACCCTCAACTTTACAAGGCTTTAGACCACTAATGCTCAATAGTTTATAGATTCAATGGATAGATAGAGAATACTGACTGTACCAGTAGATGCATACATAAACACACATGAATGGCTAGCTACAGGTAGTAAATGAAGCTTGCAAATCCAATTTATCAACGCAGAGATAAGATGACAGTTATCCGGCATTAGACATAGAAGAAACATGAATAACCTATTCAAGTGCAAGCTTAGAACAGAAGAGAAAAATGGGAATTGAACATGTAACAACAAAAGAAGCTTATATTGTTGGAATGAAGATGAGAAGCTAGAAGAGAAGAGTATCCACAGTCTCCAAAAGTTGAACCCATGTTACTTTGAACTTTCAAATATTTATAGGCCTTTTATAATTCTCTTGAGCCTTCTTAGGCTCGAGAGGTCTTAATCTATCCCCTCTGTTTTTTTAACTATTTGGTGCCATGACTAGACATGCATGAGCTCGAAGGTTTCTTTTTCTAACAACATAGTAACCAAATTCTAGTAAATGTGTTGCATTGTCAGGTGGCTTGCTCGTGCCAACGATGCTCCATGATCGTTTGTTGGTTTGGTTGTGTTGCGCTGTTTCATTTCCCCTTCCGGCCTTTTGTCTCCTGGTCTTTGTCCTATGATGGAATGGGTCTTTGGGCCTTTGAAATCCTTTCAAATACTAACAATGACTGTTTTTTGTTTTACACAGAAAAACACTGCAACACTATGAAATCCCGCCAAGCTCTATTTATTTTGGACTTCAAAAGTCCTTAAACACTATCTATTCCTCTATCGGGTCTGTCCTTATCGTTATCGCAAGTCGCAAATGGCCTGTTCCCAGTCTTCCCTTTGTATTTTGAAATACATTAAAAACACTGGAAATATATTAAAAATGGCTCATGACAGACTTCAAATTTCATATATTTCCCTTCATGAACCCTTTCGAATCCGGGTCTTATCACATATCACAAGTCTCTTTGTATTTCGTTAAATAATGAAAATATGCAAAATACATAGGAAAATACCTTTAGGTAGATCACAAATCTTATATAATAGCTTTAGGGAACCCTTTCGAGTCCGGTTTATCGCATCGGACACCCTTATAGGTATAAGCCCCACTCCTCTGTGAAGCTCTGATGCGATTGATCGCAATCACATATCGCTATAACCCCGAGCCGTTTGGTGAGCGCTCTGTTGTGTTGGCCAATTGCGATTTTGCGATGGAACATGGGCCGTCGATCTGCGTGCTTGATCGATGGTCCACGTTGTCTTCGCCGATCGCCATTGCAAGTTCCACATATTCTGCGCCGATATCTGTTGGTTTCCACCGTCGATTGCGATCTGTCGACTGGATCTAGACTGTTGATCGACCAGATCTGACGACTGTTGTGTATTTCACTGTTTATGCCTCCAATACTCTGTTTTTTACTGCTTCATCGGGTTTTTGCCTCCCGATAGTATTTTTCCGCCTGTATGAAGGTTTTTCTCTTGCGATTATTTTGATATTTGGCCTGATTTTACTAACTTTTGAAGACTTAGAGAGCATATTTGGATCCATTTTGGGCCACATGCCAACAAGGCTAACACTGGCTCCTTCCGGGGATGAAATCCCCCCTGTGAGGTTTCAAGAATCACATATTGATGCCTTTCCTGTAAAACCAAAGTCAAATCTATCTCCTAGTGTTCCATTGGGCATGGAGTTTATTTTGCATAGAAAATAAAAACTGAAAAAACATATTTACAATATCAAGGCTTTAAAGCCTTAAATGAAATAAAGTTTCAAGAACTGCCCATTGACTGGGCCACCAAAAACATCTTCTCCTTCCAGACTGTGCAGAATAAAGGTATTGTTCTGCTGAATTTGAGCGATGACAAACGGACTTGTCCATAAGGAGTCAAACTTACCATGATTACCTTTCTTTTCCTTCAATGCATCCCATTTGAGAACCCAGTCATCAACTTGGAAATTGTCCACTTTTGCCTTCCTATCAAAGGTTTCTTTGATTTTCTTCTGATGAACTTTTGACTTCTCAACCAGCTGCTCTCTGATCTGTTGTAATTCAACCAGGTTATTCATTCTCCTTACCATGTCATTCTCTTCATCTTGTTCTTTTTGCAAGAATTTGGCCACAGGGAGAATCAACTGGATAGGGAAAACAACATTAGCGCCATAAACCAACTTAAATGGAGAATTTCCTATGGAATTCTTGTTGGTAACTCTGTCAACCCATAGTGCAAACTTCAACTTGGAATCCCACCTCTTTTTGTTGTCCTCGAACAGTTTTTCGATTATCCTTACAAGACTCTTATTAGATGATTCTGCCATGCCATTGCCTTGAGGATAATATGATGTAGAATGCACCAATTGAATGCCCATGGATTCATACATATCCACCAATTCTTTTGCCTTGAAAGCTGGTGCATTATCATTGACTAGTTTGGTTGGGCAACCAAATTTAGTGAAAATATTCTCATTCAAGAACTTTATGACAACTTGATGATTAACATTCTTAGTGGGTATAGCCTCAATCCACTTGGTGAAATAATTAGTGGCTAACAAGATCCATTTGTGTTGGCCACTGGAATGTGGGTTGATCTCACCTATGAAGTCCAAGCCCCACTGTTGGAAGGGACCATTGACATGTACTAGCTTCAAGGGCAGAGATTTTAGTTGTTGTCTTCCTGCAAACCTCTGACAATTGTCACAAGATTTCACAAAAGAAAACACATCAGAGAACAAAGTAGGCCAATAATACCCAACTCTTAGGATCTTGTGGGCTGTGGTTTTCCAATAATGATTCCCTCCATAGATGCTAGAATGGAACTGGCACATGACTTCCGCAAATTGTCCTTTATCTAGACATCTCAAGAGGATTCCTGATAGGTCTTTCCAATAGAGAAGGTTTTCACTAATGCATAATTTGGCTGATCTGAACTTAATGGCCCGGGCTTGACTTGAGCTAAGCCCTGAAGGGACTTCTAGCTTCTGCAAAAAATGAACTATGCTGGAATACCATTCACAGGTGGCTAGATTTTCAGCTAAAGATTGATTCTACTCTTGCTCTTCTGCTGCTTCATCTGCCTGCTCATCACCTGAATTTGAAACCATGCAATTGATGTCTAACCAACTGCAATTTTCCTTAGCCATAAGTTTAGCCAAGCCTTGGCCTTTGAGAAGCTTGGTGGGATTCACCTCTATGTTGAACTCTATGAATTTTGCAATCCATTTAGCTCTCTTTCCATCAATATCTGGCTGAGTTAGAACATCTTTTCTTGAGGCTAAAGGTACATATGCAACCACTTTGGAATGCAGAATATAAATTCTAAATGCCTTTAAATATTTTATGAGAGCATAAGCTTGTCTTTCAATAAGGTCATACCTTAGTTCAACATCCCTCGGAGTTTTGTTGAAAAAGGCCACATGGTGCTCTACGCCTTCATCATTTTTCTGCAACAGAACTACTACAAGTGTATCATAAGAGGCAAAAGAGAAGATATAAAACTCCTTGGTGTAATCTAGGCTGATTAGAGTGGGAGCTTCCATGATAGCTTGTTTGATGGCTTCAAAAGAGCTTCTTGCAGCATCTGTCCATTTTATTTATGATCCTTTCTTCAACATGGAAGTGATGTGCTTCACTAGTTCTTCAAAGTTTGGAATGAACCTCCTTACAAAGTTAATCTTACCCAGGAAGGATTGAATGTCTCTTTTTGGCCTTGGGATGGACAATGTCTAAATTGCTTGAACTCTTTTTGGATTGATCTTCACACCTTCAGCAGAAACAATATGTACTAGCAGTGTGCCTTCTTCTAGAGCAAACTGTGACTTCTTTGGGTTCACAGAAATTCCAAACTGTATGCACTTTAGAAACACCTTCTTCAAATGCTGCAAATGGTCCTTGTGACTGTTGGAAAATACTGTTATGTCATCAAGGTAAATAAGGACAAACTTGTCCTTCTCTCCCACAAAGGCTATGTCCATGGCCCTCTGAAAAGTAGCCCTGACGTTCATCAGTCCAAAAGACATTTTGGAGTACATGAAAGTGCCCCAAGGAGTACATGAAAGTGCCCCAAGGAGTAGTGAAGGCGGTCTTTTCCTAATCTTCTGGATTTACAACAATCTGATTGTAACCTAAAAATCCATCTAGGAAAGACATGACTCTAGCCCCTGAAACTTTTTGTAGCAAGTGTTCCATCTTAGGTAGGGGGTAGTTGTCTTTTTTAGAGATTTTTTTCAGATTCTTGAAGTCAACACAAAGATTGATTTCTCCATTCTTCTTTCTTACTACCACAAGGTTAGCTATCCACTTTCAATACCTTAGGGCAACTATGATGTTGGCATCCAACAACTTCTTGATTTCTTTCTCAATCAAAGGCAATAAGAGAGGGCTGATAGGTCTTAATTTCTGCTTAAAAGGGATGGTGTTCTTTTCCAGCGGAATCTTATGCTGAATGATGTTTGTGTCATAGGTTTTAAGATCACTGTATTCCCAAGCAAAAATATCAGCAAATTGCTTCATCAGGGTGCAATACTCGGAACTCTAGGTAGAAGACAAGTGAGTGTACAGATTTATATGCTTTGGATGGGCTGGACTCCCCACATTATGTTTATGAACAGAAGACTCATTTTATTTGTTGGCAGGCTTTTAAGGTACATCATTATGATCAAACAGCTTCTCTAGGGGCACCAATCCTTTGGGTATATGGTTACTAGGCAGCTGAACAATGCAATCCTGACCAATCCCGTCCTTTAGCTTGGACTGGTTGCATTCTTCCATGGTTTTGTTTTCTTGGTCGATGTGCATTTCAGAAAATTCCTCAGCGACTTGTAAAAATCGATTAATTTCATCATCATATTCAAAAACTTTCCAGTATTTGACATTGTCAGGCAGAGATGGTCTATATTTCACTTGAACTTCATAAGTCAACTTAGGAGGCAAAGGAGGAATAAACATGCTAGCAAACACAACAAGGGAATCAACAAGTTGGTTCTTCATTCTCTGGATGTAAGAAATGATGAAAATATTAAAAGAGTCCTTAAGCTTCCATACCTCATCTCTGTATGCTTTCAGCCTTGCATGCTTTGCTTGGAAAGTTTTATTGACCTGCTGAATGATAAGGTCTGTGTCTCCAAACACTTTTAGACCTTTGATTCCCATTTCTTTAGCAACGTTTAAGCCCAATATCAAGGATTTGTACTTTTCTATGTTATTTGTGACCTGAAAAGTCAATTTGAAAGATAAATGAATGCATTCCTATGTGGGGGACACAAGGACTACACCTGCCCCTGCAGCTTCCTAAGAGCAAGCTCCATCAAAGAACATGTCCCAAATTTGTGGGCCTTCTTCCTCTGTGATCTAGGAAACTGGTTTCTTAAGTTGCATGGAGGCCAACTAGGATTCTTCAATTTGAAGAATACAAGCTCCAAAATCAGTGTCAACAACATAGATGGGATGATCAGTGGGATTCCTTTCATCACTGATAATATAAGCCAGCTCAGTTTCTCTGTATAATCTCCTACTCTCACCTCCAAAAACTAGGATAGTAGCATAGGACAGATCATTTTGTAATGTTCCACCTAATCTCTTGATCCAACCTTTAGAAAGCAACATGCCAAACTTGGGGGGTACATCTGCTACCACAATATCCATCATCATGCTCTTCATGGGCAGCTGAGACAAAGTGATGGCTAGGTCCTTGATTAGTCCCAAACATTTCACTTTTCTAGAGTCAAAAGAAAACAAGTCAAGATAAGGCTTGGTAATGTCAAGAGCCAACTCATCCATGACAGCCTTGGGCATTAGATTATGGCTGGCTCCAGTGTCCAGAAGGCAGTTGTGAAGGATTTTGTCATGAATAGTCAGAGAGACATAGAATGATGGGGAGCTATCATCATAATTTTTAATCATTGGGCTGAGAACAGCAGCTGGTTTGTCATCTTGCAGATTTACATAGTCAGTGGAGGCTTGGATGGAATTAGGCTCAAGGGCCTCAAGGATAGATCTCTTGAAGGATTCATTCTTCACTAGTTCAATCAGAGTTATAGGTATTCTTAGCTTCTAAATTTCTGATTGAAAACTGAAAGGAGAAGGAGACTTGTCAAGGCCTCTTACCTCACGAGCTGGAGCTTTGAGGATGATGCGATCAACTTTCGATCGTTTCTGCTTATTAGCTTGATGTACTGCAGGGACGAAAACTCTTTGAACAGGATTTTCCTTGTCATTATTCATCTTTGACCTCAGATTATATCTGTGTTGATCTTCAGTTTGCAGAACAACTTCACCATTCCATTCTTGGTTGATCTGGTCATTGAATAATGACTTTTCATAGGCAGCAGAGGTAAAAAAGGAGGCACTGCCTTTGTCTTCCAGGCAATGGATCTCATCATCTTCTTCAAACTGCTCTTATTCCATGACTACATTTTGGAAAGGGGTCTTCACCCTTTGGTCTTCATTAGCATATTTGCTTCTTTGCAAAATCTGCAACTGCTCATTAGCTCTTCTATATGGATTTGGATTTCTAGGAGCAAAGGTCTTAGGAACTCTTCCTTTCCCAGGGAGCTGCTCAACCTTTAATTTGGAGATTTCAGAGGCTAATGACTCTATCATCTTAGTCATTTTATCTATCTTGGGATTTGAAGATGATGAAGACTCACCCCTCTGTCTCCTTCTATCGACATTTCCCTTCAGTTTCTCTGCAGCCATGATGTTTGATTCTACTTCCAAAGCTGCATCCTACATATCAGTCAAAGTAGCACATTGCCTCTCACTCAATAGTAGACAGAAGTCAGAATCAAAAGCACTGGCATAGGTGAGTTTAGCAGAGGTAGTGGTGGGTTTTACTTCAGCTGGTATTTTGTTGTATATGTGGTTAAATCTCTTATTGAAATCAGACAACAACTCACCATTTTCCCTCTTTAAGTTCCCAAACTCAGAGTGGTAGTACAGTAGATCCTTCTTATCCCCCCAATTCTTTAGGAATGCATAATCTAAAGCCTCAATATCTGCTATAGATCTTGGATTCAGTTCTCTGAAACATTTTCTAGCCTCTCCATCTAGGCTTTGGACAAAGACTCTCATCCACACATCATCTTCACTAATATCCAGGTTATCAGCATAGCTATAGAATGATTCAAGATGTTCTTCGGCTGTAACACCTTCAGTCCCAGTGAACTTAGGCCTATACTTCTGATATTCTCTAGTAGGTATGGCATTCAAAGGAGTGGGTAGTACTGGAGGTCCATACCTAGCAGCTATGATTCTTTCCATTTTGGTAGGTTGTGGACTTGCCATAGCTGTGGTGGCTATAAGGGTACTGGAAGTTTGAATGACAGAGGGTTGAGGAGAGACTGATAGGACTAAAGGGGTATGATGGATAGGATGAGAGGTTTCCTTTGGGCTTGCAACAAAAGGGGAACCTAAAGAATAAGGAGCTTTATGAATTTCTGAGATTTTTTCTTCACTGCTAGTATTAGATGATATACTTTCAACATGTATTTGTCCTATTACAGGATTTTCTTGAAGAGATATATAGAATATTGTTTAGAGCTACCTGAACCTGATGCTACTTTCTGCAATGCCTTTCTTTCTTTGATGATTTTTTCAGGGTTAGATACTGGGTCAACTTGTGGCTTCTGAGGATTTCTCTGAGTATGCCTCACAAACTGAGCCAGAACTATCAAGTGGAGTCGCCAAGAGGTTCGTCCTCCAGTAGAGTTGCCAGATAGATGATTACAACCGAAAAAGTTCCCAGACTTTGTCTATCATTAAAGCTGGATCTATGTCGTCTCCCAGGGAAGCTGAGCTTCAGTTTCCTCTCTTCGGCAATGGCGCCAATTATGTTATCACTCTAGGAAGCTCTCCTAGGTTGTAGCTCGGAGATCCCTGGTAACATATAAATCTTCAATATTGTTCTCTGAACTATTGGAATGGATGATGGTTTCGATCAAGTCATATGATTATTTCAACTCTGTTTTTCACTCAATACATGCATGAACACCCTAAGCTTTACAAGGCTTTAGACCACTAATGCTCAATAGTTTATAGATTCAATGGATAGATGGAGAATACTGACTGTACCAGCAGATGCATACATAAACACATATGAATGGCTAGCTACAGGTAGTAAATGAAGCTTGAAATATAATTTATCAACACAGAGATAAGATGACAGTTATCTAGCATTAGACACAGAAGAAACATGAATAACCTATTCAAGTGCAAGCTTAAAATAGAAGAGAAAATGGGAATTGAACATGTAACAACAAAATAATCTTATATTGTTGGAATGAAGATGAGAAGCTAGAGGAGCAGAGTATCCACAATATCCAAAAGTTGAACCCCTGTTACTTTGAACTTTCAAATATTTATAGGCCTTTTACAATGCTCTTGAGCCTTCCGAGGCTCGAGAGGTCTTAATCTATCCCCTCTATCTTTTTAACTATTTGATGCCATGACTAGACACGCATGAGCTCGAAGGTTTCTTTTTCTAACAGCATAGTAACCAAATTCTGGTAAATGTGTTGCGGTGTTAGGTGGCTCGCTTGTGCCAGCGATGCTCCATGATCATTTGTTGGTTTGGTTGTGTTGCATTGTTTCCTTTCCCCTTCCGACCTTCTGTCTCCTGGTCTCTATCCTGTGATGGAATGGGTCTTCGGGCCTTTGAAATCCTTTCAAATACTAACAATGATTGTTTTCTGTTTTACACAGAAAATCACTACAACACTGTGAAATCTCGCCAAGATCTATTTATTTTGGACTTCAAAAGTCCTTAAACACTCTCTATTCCTCTATCGGGTCCGTCCTTATCGCTATCGCAAGTCGCAAATGGCATGTTCCCAGTCTTCCCTTTGTATTTTGAAATACGTTAAAAACACTGGAAATATATTAAAAATGGCTCATGACGGACTTCAAATTTCTTATATTTCCCTTCACGAACCCTTTCAGGTCTGGGTCTTATCACATATCGCAAGTCTCTTTGTATTTCGTTAAATAATGAAAATATGAAAAATACATAGGAAAATGCCTTTAGGTGGATCTCAAATCTTATATAATAGCTTTAAGGAACCCTTTCGGGTCTGATTTATCGCATCGGACATCCCTATAGGTATAAGCCCTGCTCCTCTATGAAGCTCTGATGTGATATTGCAATGGGATTGATCGCAATCGCATATCGTTATAACCCTGGGCCGTTTGGTGAGCGCTCTGTTGTGTTGCCCGATTGTGATTCTGCGATGCAACATGGGCCATCTATCTGCGCTCTTGATCGACGGTCCATGTTGACTCCACTGATCGCCATTGCAAGTTCCACACAGGTTGCGCCGATATCCACCGGTTTCCATCGCCGATTGTGATCCGCCGATTGGATCTAGACCATTGATCAACTAGATCTAATGGTTGTTGTGCATTTCATTGTTTATGCCTCCAATACTCTACTTTTTACTGCTTCCTTGGGTTTTTGCCTCCTTATAGTATTTTTCTGCCTGTCTGAAGGTTTTTCTCTTGCAATTATTTTGATCTTTGGCTTGATTTTACTAACTTTTGAAGACTTAGAGAGCATATTTGGATCCATTTTGGGCCACATTCCAACAAGGCTAACATATCCCACAATATAAGGAAAATACCTTCTAGCAAAGCTTGTAACAGAGGTTTTTAATGTTATAAAATTGGCAAAAATGGTCAAAAAAACCTCCATTACAACATTTGTTTGTGGTAGCAGATGTTTTAGTAGACTTGATAATGAAATGTCATCAAAATTAAAATAATATTGGCGGCCGAAGGTTTTAATGGATGTTTTCTTAGCGGTGTGCTTATTGGAAAAATCGTACCAGTGCAGTACCAATATAAAAGCATTGGTGCTGTAAATTTAAATAAAAGCATCGAGACTATAAACAAACATTTGGAGCACCATTACATTAACTTGATAAATGCACTGGTGTTTTAATAATAAAAATGCACTGACTCATACAATCTATGATACCATGCACTGGGGTGTTGAATTCAAACAATAGTGGTGCTTGAAAAGTATACCGTCTTGGTGCTTATGTCTTCTAAAAATGCCCTAGGAGAAGGGCACTAGGGCAAGAAAAAAAATATTGTGGCCCCCGTGCTTTTATCTTCTCCAACGCATTGGGTAGTTATGCGTAACAATGTACTTGGGCTGATGAGTAGTATAAACAACACCAGTGCTTAAAAAGTGTAACGCCCTGGTGCTATACTTTTCACAAAAGGCACAGGGGCAGACAAATAAATCTTGCAATATTGGTGCTTTTATGTAATCTAATGCATTGGGGCATTAAAGATAACGATGCACCAATGTGTTAAAGGTGAATAATCGCACTGGCGTGTGAAATGTATATCTTTTCGGTGCTTATTTATTTTACAAACACACCAGGCTTTTATATGTATGAATGCACCAGGATACTATTTTTATTATTATAAATATTTTTGTTGAAATAGTCATATTTTGAGTTATTCACATTAATATACGATGTCCTGGTATCCATTTTCTCTTTTTTAGAAATATCGACCTGTGACATTGCAATTATTGTGATTTTTTAAATCCATTATTTATCGAAAAATCGACATATATCTTATAACAATATTCATATAAATTAAATTTTGATTAGTGCCTTTTTATATGACGTTTTGATTAATTTGTTATATCATCAGATTTCACATCTCGTCATTATAATATTTAATCATCCATATATTTAATTAGTGGTGTAACATTTCATAGCGACATTGGACAACACAATAGAATAAATTAAAATGTATTTTATTATATATGAATAAGATGCTCTTTGTCATACAAAATCAGATAGTTAACCCATTGTATTTTTCATTTCCTTTCCTAGAAATTACCAATTTAATTTCCTTTGTCTATACATTACTCTGTCGATGTTTAGAGCACCGGATTCTATTACTATCCCTCCGCACCCGATTTTTTTCTTTATCTCTTCCCTCACCTATGCTACAACAACTAAAGAAACTTCACTTTTTGTGTGTAGGCCACCAGGGATGGACTTTACTTCTTTGGAACAAATGTTTTCATTGTGTCTAATGCGTATGGTGTCTGAGTACAATTATTGAACCAAATTCAATTCCTTTTATATTTTCCACTCTTAAGAAATAATGTTTTAACTACAAGAGACTCTAGTATGTCCTAGGCACCGACCCTTCTCCTCAACCTGAGGGTTGTCTCTAGGAGCGACAACACCTTCAATGGCCCAAACACTATAAATATAGTGCCATTGAGGGATTGGATAGGAAATGTAAATGGTAATTAATTCATAAAAATTATACTGTGCTTTAGTTCGAGTTGTTTGTGGTCGAGTTCAATTTTGTTCCAAGTGAACAATTCTTAATGGGTCCGGGTTGTCGCGATGCTTGAAAAATTCACGGGGGCTTCACTTGGGGACCAATACCATACCACATGGGTTCATAATAGGGGATATTTATTGAGGGAAAATTGACATAATATATCGGCGATATATAGGGGGGAGAGGGTTTTTATATTAGTAGGTATAAAAAATGAGTCCAAAGTTAATGAAAAATATAAAGGGGTATAAGAAAATGTTAACAAAAAAATGGATACATACAATATCTAGTGAAAGTAGGCATTTTTAAATTGGGAAGGTGTATTGGGTTTATATTGGTAGGTGGTTAAATAATGTGATTTTTAGAGGTCTTTCCCAATATGTAGTCAAATTAAGGGTATTGTTTAATATGCCATGAACACACATGACATGTCAGAGGTTCACTGAGTGAATCCCCTGTGGAAAAATTTAGTTATGGTTTAGTTAATATAGAGCATAGGAAATTGTTATTTCTCGTATAATTGTGGTCACAGTTCGATGTTGTGGTTGGATTCAAGTGGACGTGCCAACGAGGCCCAACCATTGTTTTTGTATGACAACGATTGGATCTTATGGTAGCTAAGCCACTACATTTGTAAATGAATCGAATGATAGCCCTATTTAGGTGTCATATATGTCTATCAATGGTGGGAAGGCCATGTTAACCCTAAACCACAGCTGGCATATGTCAAAGCCACAGGGGATGAGGCCAAGTACCATGGAGCCACGTGGTCCCTAATTCTCAAGTCACAACACATGACCATGAATGTAGTTGATCCACAGAGGATTAGAGAATTAATGTGTTTTTTTAATGAAGTAATACCACTATAAGTAAATGAGTGTCACACAGTGTTCCAAGGCACAACAAGTGTGCAGTTGGTAAGTCATTGGTATAGTGTATGGATGGTCGAGATTTTGACCCATGGCCATTTTGTGCACAATTTACAACTTTCAACGACCTGCGTCGAAATCCGGAAGTCTATTAAATAACACCCATAAACAAGCATTCTATAAAAAACTTAATTATTTATATAGTATGTTTAGGTTATTTTTATTTTTTGAAGCCGATATTGATCCAAATTTGATAGTTCTGAAAGAATTTGGGCAATCATGGCTTAGAGATGGATGCAACTAAAGGGATTTTATTTTGATTTGACTCTTCTTTGATGACTAGAATCTCTTTTATTCATTTTTTAAAGTCTATGAGCATATTGTAATGTTTTGGATACTTAAGATAAACAAGTTTCGAGGAAGGGTTTGAGTGACCAAATTGAAGTTCTGGTTGGAGAAGAATTTGGGCACCAATACGACATCCAACATGAGTGATTGATGTGGCACTTTTGTACATGAATGTAGTGGTTGTAGGTTGTATGATAGTGTAGTGGATTCATATTGTGTTGTAGAGATAGTAATTGGTACAATGGCTATGTTTATGGCGGTGGAAGCTTTTTGCAATTTGTGACAATCCCTTAATATGTAGATTCAAAGATATATGATGATGGTAGTGTTGGAATTATGATACATATGTTGTACTTGATGGCAACCCACTCATCTCAGATGATAAATTATAGTGCAACAAAGTTCACGCACTTTCATGAAGATAAAAGTTTATTTCATGTAGAGAAAAGTTCACGCACTTTTATGCGGAGAAAAGTTTATTTCATGTAAAAAGTTCACGCACTTTTATGCGGAGAAAAGTTTATTTCATTGGAGAAAATTTCACGCACTTTCATGCGGAGAAAAGTTTATTTCATGTGGAGAAAAAATTCACGCACTTTTATGCAGAGAAAAGTTTATTTCATGCAAAAAAGAAGTTCACGCACTTTTATGCGGAGAAAAGTTTATTTCATGCAAAAGAAAAAAAGTTCACGCACTTTTATGTGGAGAAAAAGTTTATTTCATGTGGAGAAAATTTCACGCAATTTTATGTGGAGAAAAAGTTTATTTCATGTGGAGAAAAGTTCACGCACTTTCATGGTTGGTTCATGGTATTGGTTCGACAGTTTTTTGATCCTATGTTTTTGGTCCGTGGTATTGCATCCAAAAGTGTTGATCCCAAGTATTGGGTTCATGGTATTGTGTTATTATGGTTTTGGACCATGGTATTGTGAAAGGCCTAAGACTATAAAAGGGGAAGGAGATCATTTGGCAAAGCATCATCTGAATTGTTATTGAATATCTGATAAAGTGCTACATCTGGAATACTGTGATTGGGTTATGGTGGTGCAGATCTGGATCTGAATAAATAAGGAACCTGAGCGCAAGGAGAAGGATAAGTTCTATTGATGGTCTTAATCTTTAAGCTTGAATGATAGTATTTTTGTTTTGGGTTTAGATTTGGTGTGTGGTTACAGTTACTGTGATTTGGATACAGCTGTCAGAGAAGTGTCTACTTGATTCAGTGCTAATTGGTGAAAAGGAGATTGTTTGATACATAAATTCTTGATGATTGATTGATGTTCATGGATCCAATCTAAAAATTTATGAAACGTGGTCCCTGGAAGAAAGAGAAGGTTGTAGCCTTCTGTAGGCCAGCACCTACGTACTAGTATCTTGGCTAGTGCAAGAGCTAAGGGGGATGTAGCTCCCTTCCAGGAGAGTCTGGAAAACGAGAGAGGGTTGTAGCTCTCTGCAGGTTGCAGCCTGTGTACTGGTTAAGGACTGCACCAGTACAATTGTAAAAAGAAGTTTCTAATTGAAATAAGATAGAGACATATTGCAGCAGGTGGTTTTCACCCACATTGGGTTTCCACCTTATATCATGGTGTTCATGTGTGTGGCTTATGTATGATGATCTGTTCTATTTTACTGCACCTGTCTACTGTTAATATGATTGATAATGTTCTAATGCACTCATTAATGATCAACTAACTGAATTATAAGAAGTTGTGGAAGTAGCATATATGAATCTGAATATGGAAATGAAAAAGTTTTATTGATGTGATAATACTGATTCACCCCCCCCTCTCAGTATTATTTCCAACAATTGGTCTCAGAGCAGGTCCTTCAGAAGATGCTTGATCGCTTGAAGGAAGATATTTCATCATGAGAAACTACGAGAGGGAAGCATCAATCAGGCCACCGATTTTTGATGGGACAAACTTCGTATACTAGAAGGTAAGAGTTACTGCCTATCTTCAATCTCTTGGTACTGAAGTCTGGGATATCATAGATACAAGGTATACTTTTCCATTAGCAACTCCTAGAGATCCGGCTGAGAAGAAGAAATATGAAACAAATGCAAAGGCGGTCAATACTCTTCTAGGATGTCTATCTCAATCAGAATTCGTGAAGGTTATGCAATTTAAATTCGCAAAGGAAATATGGGACAAGATTGTTTTGAGCTATGAAGGAGATGATCAGGTAAAACGAGCAAAACTTCAAACCCTCAGGATTCAGTACGAAAATCTCAAGATGTATAATGATGAAAGTGTGGCTAATTATTTTCTTCATGTAGATGAGATTGTTAATTGTATGAAA
>APFE031626046.1:3735-18293 GCA_000404065.3 Pinus taeda | reverse complement strand
TAGAAGAAAAGGAGAATCTACAAAACCTTAAAATGTCTCAGCTGCACGGAATTCTAACTGCTTATGAAATGAGGAAAGGAGGTCCGTCAGACAGGAGAGTAGCTGCCTTCAAGGCTTCAGGCAAAGGAGAGTACTATGAGTCAGGACACGTGTCAAAAGAAGAAGAAGAATCAAATTTTGTTAGAAATCTTCAACGAGGTACTGGAAGATTCAGAGGTAAGTTATCTTTCAAATGTTTTGCTTGTGGAAGAGTAGGTCACTATGCTGCCAAATGTCCTCATAAGGATAAGATTGACAAGGGGAAGTAACCTGTTAGATGGAACAAGAAACAAAATGCAAATAAGATTTCAATATATTTTCACAGAAGTATATACACAGACTGTATCGGTATATTTTAATATCATTTTCAATGTCTTTTATATATATATATAAACTTTATCGTTATTTATGTTTGTCAATTTTATTTTTTATAAAATAATTTTTTTTCTATGTTTTAAGATAAACTAATATGATTTTTTTTCTGTTTCTTGTTCATATTAATTAATTTGATCTTATGATTTTTATGAAAACATTAAATCTTATAATTATTTACACTGGTTAGTTTTAATTTATATAAAATTAAATTTTCTAGCTGTTTGCGAATAAATTTATACCTATTAATTTTTAATTTCCTATATAGTTAATTTATAGCTTAATAATTATATTTATATAAATTATGAAATTTCTATAATTAATTTATACTTAATAATTTTAATTATATAATTAATTTTTTTAATGTTTCAATTTTATTGAATATTGCCATGTTTTTTGTTTCGTTAGATGACAATTTTATTTTAAAACCATTCATTATTATTATACATTATTTTATTCAATTTTAAATATATATTTTTAAATAATAATTTAAATTTTAGATTATAAGTTATGAGCATTTTCTTTTTTGTCTGTAATTTTCTAATTCTTTATCAATATTATGTAAAGCATTCTATTTTTATATTTATTTTCATGATTTAGCTGAGATCTATCATTGTTATGCGAGTTTTGTTTGAGCTTCAAACTGTTTTGATAGAGTTTGAGGCAATTTTAAGAAATCGCTTATATTTTTGGTTGTTTATTTCATTTTTGTACATTAGGTTTCTAGATTTCTAATGATACTTATGGAATTTATAGGAAAATATCGGTTTTTATAACAAGGATTAGATGCATTGTAGTGTTTATAATTTTTAAATTATAAATTATTAAATGTTTTTAGATTTGTCTAAATTTTCTCCATAATTTTCTAGAGATGTTACAATTCTAAAATTCACAACCAGGTAAGATAACATTAGTGACAACAACCTCAAAAAGAACTTTTTTCATCCTTTATCCATAAGTCCACTAATTTACAATTGTTTTCAAGGTCAAAATAAGCTTTCCTCTTTCCATTTATGCTTTTTCTTAATGCTCTAGTTCCAATTGAGCTTGTGATGTAGATGGACTCTAAGATATTCGTATTAGGTCATTTACAACTTATTATTTTCATACACAAAATTATACTAAGTGAATCCTTTTGTGTTTGATTATCATAACCATTGTCTTGTCAATTTTAATAGAGAGCATTGAGATATCTTGGTTGCTTGTAGATATCATAAGAACACCTCACCATAAGAACAAATTATCACCACCATAAATAACAAGTGTAATATGCAAAGCATTGAGATATCTTAGTTGCTTGTAGATATCATAAGAACACCTCACCATAAGAGCAAAGTATCACCACCATAAATACCAAGTGTAATATGTAGCGTTGCTGCTTAGTACCTGCCTCTTATGCAAAAAGTATTTGATAGCAATATTAAAGTAAAAACTATAAATAATTAAAATCGTATATATCTCATCTTACAACAATAAGAAAATTGCATTTAGGCCAAAGAATGTAATAGATTTTGATGCATTTGTAAGCCATTTTGCAACAAACATTTTATTCTAGTCTCCTGGTGTAAGGTGAGAGGTTTATCAACAATGAAAGTAAATATGATGCCACATAGAAACACATATGTTGAATAGTGAGAAGAAACACTTAGAAAGGATAAATGCCCCTTTCTCAAGGAAGGTTTTTTTTCTCCAATTTTGTTCAATCGATATGAAACTTGACAGTGTTAGAGGGAATTCTAATTCCAATAAGCCAAGCACTTTGCACAATACACTACATTCAATCATTCTCTTTTTCTTTATTAAAATCATTATTCAAATATCATAATTCCAAAAATTGAAACTAAAGTTGGAATTGAATCATGGTAAGTTTTAAGCTCTCCATTTTTAGATAGAGTAATATATTGATTAATTTATATATATTTTTAAGTTTTCAACTTTTGTTATTAGAATCATTGATTTTAATTTAATTTTATTTATATTGAGGTAGAGTGAAATACTTTTATTTATGATTTCAAAAATCTTGATTGAAATATTAAGTTTTAAAGGATTGCGTTTTTATTTATCAAATATATTAACCAAAAGAAAAAAATTATTACTTACTAAGGGGCAAATACTTGCATAAGGGCAAATTCTTGTATAAATTTCGGTGGATAGTAACTACTAGAAACACTTGCATAAATTTTGGTGGATAGTCACTACTAAAAATCCTGTAGATTTACAATGTTACTCCTTATTAAATATGCATGTTAATGGTGAAGACTAACAACCTCTGTGTATTTATTTGCATTTTGTTGCTATCCATTTTTTTATGGTAATTGATGGTAGGTATGTAAATATTAGCTATTTTGAAGGTTCACACACACACACACATAATTTTTATACCATTCAATTTAAAACCACTTTATATTTAAAAAAATTAAAAAATAAATTTTAATTTTCAAAATATTCAGTTTAGTAACTTATTAAAAAAAATTGACCAAAATAAAAAACAATATAACCTCCAACATTAAAATTAATATAAAACTCAATTCTAAGTCCTATATGGATGGATTTTCTAAAATGAATCATTAAAGTTTGGTTTTCTTATTATAATATTCTTTATATAATGGTCTTTAATATTTCGTAATTTGATAAGACCAAAATTAAAAATTAAATTTTTATTTTAAATGGTAAACTTTGATAAATTTAATGTACAAATTGTAAAAATCTTTGGTTAATAATTTTTGTAAAATACTTAAATTTCTAAAAATACTATATAATATTCATAAAATTTGACAATCTTAAAATAAATTAATCTGATCCTATAAAATTTGGAAAATTCCCTTTTATAAAAAATATAATGCTAATATTTTTTTAACAACCATCCCACTTTGAAATTTAACACCTAAAATTTTCGTCTAAAATGATTTATAATGAAATAATAACTCTCATATATCTTTTTTCGAATAAGTTTCTAACCCTACATTAATCATTTTTTTCTAAAATAATTTAACATAATTATGTTTAAAAAAACTAATTATAATATCTCATAATCAATGAAGTCATTTTCAATCATTATTTTTTAAAATAAGAACAATGACACTTCCCGTCCGTGACTTAGAAAAACTTCGGCTAACTACTAAATTAAATAACTTGAGAATGTGAGAGATAAGGATGGTTTTTTTTAATTTTAGTTGGATAACTTCAGGTATGTTTTCGTTTTCAAGAATAAACTTATTTTCGTTTTCTAAATAAAGAATTTATTTTTAGTATAAATTGGATTTAAATATTATTTATATCTTATATAATTTTTTTTATAAATTTAGATAAAATTTAAATTTATTTAAAATTTATTAAATTAAATTTTATTTTTGTATATTTTTCATTTAATTTTTAATGAAATGAATGATGATGGTTAACGTCCGCTGAGACCAAATAATGATCTATCGGACCTAAAAAGACAAATTATTTATTTTGATTTAAGATTTTATTCCTATGCTCAAAAAGCTTGGAGAAAAGCCTCCTGAGTTCTGTCACGTACCCATAAGTGAAACTACAGTCAATAATTTTTTTTTTTTTATATTGACTACTTTCACATATAATATAACCTTTACTTATCATGTTAAATATATTTACTTGACCTGCATACGAATTCACAACTTAAACTATATAAGAAGCATGATGTTTATATTACATGTCAATGCGCATGCGTTAACACAATCTATATATATATTTTCGTCAACTGTTGATTGCCCGCTCATAATGTTTCACGGTGTAAATGATATGGTCTTCAATATGCAATTACATGATGTGATAACCCGGAATCACAGATGGCAAGTATTCAATACTTTATTTATGGCAACTGCACTTTCCACATTTCGAGAAATCTAACGGATGTGTTGGCAAGTCCGGCTCTGACCTTAATCCGCATGGTGGCGTTGATGAAGTCCATCTGGCTAGATCAACGGTCGATTGACATGCGGCCATGTGCTTGTACTGTGGCCTTGGACTTGTTACCTCCGCGCCAAAACCCATCCCGAGGTCACCGGCTAACGGACGATGCGTATGTGCTCACCGCAGATCCACGGCTCCAACTGAGCCACGAGTCGGTAATTGAGCTGGCTTATTTGTATGTTGGCTTTTGTATCGCGGCTTTAGTCTTCCATTCCATTATGCAGCGTTGTAGCTGCAGCTCCGCAACCTTCCAACGCTGTTTCACATTCTCTGTCATCCGAGGTTCACTGGCATGCAGCCATGGCTTCCAGGTTCTGCATACTTCGTCGTTAATGGCGTTGGTTCATCCAGGTCTTGATTTCACAGGTAATGAACCATACCTTCCAAAGCTTGTTTTTACAGTTTGCTTTACGGTTCTGCCAGGGTTTGTGCTAACGTGTATTCATGGTGGTATGCAGATGGTCACCGCCCTCGCATCTAGAGCAAGGGGTTTCCTCCGTTCATCGACTACCCAGCACCGGTAAGGGTTTGAACACTGGCTTTATTCGCATGTGGTTTTTTAGGATTAGCTAAAACATTATTCCCTTGGCAGGGATTATGGGAATGACTCAATTTCCTCTCTGTTCAAGCTCGGAATCTCTTTTGCTAATGAGGCCGAGAAGTATCAGTTCATATATGTACTTGGGTGTCGTTGCTGTTCTATTTTGCAATATTAGACTGGTTCTTCTTGAACCCAGCTGTAATCCTAATTGTTAACTCTGTTTTTCGAACCTCAAGGCATTCCTACCTAGTTTGACTGTGAAACATGTGTGTGTTCAAGCGCACAGTGATATATATTTACTCAGTCTCTTATGTATGGATATATACTTGGTCTTTACCGTTTCAATATCATGAATAGCTTTGTGCCTGGTTAAAATAGCTGTATGTATTTCCGTCGAGGCACTGTGTATTTCTTTCCTTAATGTTTATGAATGTATCTTTAGTTTATGGACGCCGGCTTAGTGCCTCGACCAGCCTAGCGTAAGCTACGGCTCGGCCCGAGGGGTTTCACCAAGCGGCATTTCGATGTGAAGAACTGCCGGGGTTATGGACTTACAGTCACAGTTTCCCCTCGCCTCGTCGTTCCAGTTTATACTCACATTTTGTTTTCGTTAAATGAAATAAGGTGCTTTACATAACATGTAGTACAGTTATTCTTTGAATGCGTATTCATATGTATAAGATATCGTCGGACTGTATTTCCTCTGCAATCTTTGTAGTGTTTATGGCCCGATTGTTCATAAGTAAGGTTCTGTGATAATAGTTCTTGGCTTACTGTAACATATACAACGAAGATTTCATTGCTCTGTTCTCTCGCTTGAACGCGAGCCTTTAGATTTAGTTTCTGTGTATACAATATATTACCAGGGTTTTACCCCATTCAAAGTTACAGAGAACGGCTGTATGTTTCATTGCTTTTGCTAAATAGTTGTATATATACATGTATCTTTATGTCGGCTTCTCTATCATACTTGTTCGCGTTTTTCCTCATTCCTGTTTTATAAACACAGGGTTCTGTTCCGAGTAAGTTATCTACACTGTAAATACAACCCTTTAGAGTATATACTAGGGTTTTTGTGGAGTACTGTAACTGCAGTCTCTATTAATATTTCTCATGTAGATTCTTAGGTTCTTTCTTCAGATTCTTATTCTAGTCCGTAATGCACTTGACTCTGTGGTTTTTTTTTTAATAATTTACACAGTAGCCTATACATGTTTCCTAAGGCTGGATTTGTTGTCTATAATGCACACAGAGTATCATTTCTATTTTCTCGATACTGTCTCATAATAAAAGCAGTTAATACTTAACTTATTTCACTTTTCTCTTTACAGAACAAAAGTAAACATTTAATCTTTTAACAGTTGCATAAGCAAGAAGCCATACCTGCTTCTGTGCCAAACCTCTTTATGATGCTTGTCAATCCACCCGTCCGTAGGAAGTCTTCGCTGAGCTTCCACCCCCAAGCACTTGTAGGTCCTACTCGACCACAATAACACTGGTCTTCGCTAGTCAACGCTATCTGATCCTAACCAGACGTAGCGTGCACAGGAAAATTTCCTTTTTCCCTTATACTATCTAATCCTAACCAGCATAGCATTCCTTTTCATTTTTTTGTTTTCTATGCCCTCTGATCCTAACCAGACTTGGCATTTTTCCCCTTTTCCTCTGGGGTCTCAACTACCTCCAGGTAGTTAGGGTAACTGATTCCTCAGTTACTAACCATGATTAATCATAACTCAATTCAAAATGGTACCAACACAACTGTCTTTTTATTAACATAACATTAACAACAGGATTACACATATTTTAAATAAAGTCTTTGTTCCATATTTACTTCACTAGTTACTAGCATTTACTTTTCACAAGGGGTGCTACATCTCCCCCTCCTGAAAGTCTACATCGTCCCGATGTTGCTGCTTATCCAAAAATAGTCTGGGATAAGTATCCCTCATCATTTGTTCATCTTCCTAGGTGGCCTCTTCAGGCCCAAAGTGCTGCCACTGCACTTTAACCTGGCTGATGACCTTTCTCCGCAACTCAACTCTTCTTTGATCTAATATGTTCACTGGTTCGACCAGGAACTCTCCTTCCGGTTCCACCTGAAACACATAACAATTAAATCAGTTGTTTTACTAGTATTTCATTTCAGTTTACATTTGATGACAGTCTTTCCTCACCTGAATGTCCTGCCAACTTATTATATGTCTAGGGTCATACACATATCTCTTTAAAACTGATACATGGAAGACATTATGAGCCCGGATATGGCTGGGTAGGGCGAGCTGATAAGCTACCGGCCCTACTCGTGCCAGAATTTGGAATGGTCCACAAAAGCGTGGTGCCAGTTTGGTACAGGCATTCCATTGAAGGGTACTCTTCCTAGCTCGAATTCTGATGTATACATGTTCACCCACTTGATATTCTTTAAATGTTCTCTTCCGGTCTGCAAAATTCTTCTGCCTATCTTGTGCCATCTTTAAATTAGCTTGAACCCTTTTTACCATGACCTCCATCTCTTCCAACATTTCAGGTCCTAACAAGAATTTGTCCTCCGGTCCACCCCAATTGGAGGGTGTGCGGCACTTCTGGCCATAAAGTACTTCAAAGGGGCTCATCTTCAAGGATGAGTGGTAGCCATTATTATAGGCGAATTCCACTAGATGTAGATACTCCTCCCATTGCGTAGGTTGCTGCATCACATAAGACCTCAACATGTCCTCTAACACTTGATTCACTCGCTCAGTCTGTCCGTCAGTTTGCGGATGGTATGCAGTGCTGAAACTCAACTGAGTTCCTAGACCTTCAAATAAGGTCCTCCAAAAAGCTGAGGTAAACTTAACATCACGATCAGATATTATTACTTTCAGCAGCCCATGAAGTTTAAATATATTTTGCATAAAAATGTTTGCGATTTGAGCTGCACGATAAGTGGATTGAACCGGTATAAAGTGAGCTGACTTGCTGAGTTTATCCACCACTACCATTATTGAATCATTACTCCTTTTGGACTTCGGCAAACCGGTGATAAAGTCCATGGTTATGGTCTCCCATTTCCATTCTGGTATGGGTACCGGCTGTAGCAGTCCTGCAGGATGTTGATGTTCAACTTTCACTTGCTGACATTCCAAACAACGCGCCAGGTATTCTACAACATCTTTCTTCATGCCTGGCCAGTAATACTCCTTCCTTAGTGAGGTGATTAATTTCTGGTAACCAGGATGCCCTGCATAGGGACTTCTATGATTTTTATCCAGAATCTTTTCTTTAATACTGCTCTGATTGGGTATGTAAATCTTCTTCTGAAAACACAACATGCCGGCTGCATTCAAGGTGTAACCTTGTTGTATGGAACGGGCATCTGAATTTTGCACCAAATGCTTCTTTTGCAAATAAATCTGATCTTGCGTCGCAGCCTCCTCAATCTCTTGGTTAAGGGTGGACCATCCTTGACTGATACCAATCTCATAAATGCAATGCACTTTTCGACTTAGTGCATCAACAACTCTGTTCTCCTTTCCCTTTAGGTGCTTAATTTCGAAATCGAAATTTCCCAAAAAGTCCACCCATCTTGCCTGTCTTGCGTTTAAAGTAGGTTGACTAAAGTAACTAGTCAAACTGTGGTGATCCGTCATCAACAAAAATTTCCTCCCTACTAAATAATGACGCCACATCTTCAAAGCATGGATCACAGCGGTTAATTCCAGATCATAGGTGGAATATTTATGCTCATGTTCCTTTAACTTTCTGGATTCATAAGCAATCACCTTGCCCTCCTGCATTAGTACTCCACCCACGCCCTCCTTGCTGGCATCTGTACAAACTTCATATTCCTTTTCGGGGTCTGCCACACACAGCACAGGTGCTGTGGTAAGTAAATGTTTGAGCTGTTCAAAACTCTGCTGACAGTCTGATGTCCATTTAAACGATTTTCCCTTCTTTTGCAAGGAGGTAATAGGGTAGGCAACTCTAGAAAACCCCTCTACAAACCGCCGGTAGTATCTAGCCAGTCCCATGAAAGATCGAATGTCTGCTACATCCTTGGGTGTAGGCCAATCCATTATAGTTTTAATCTTTTCGGGGTCTACAACTATACCTTCCTTTGTAATAATATGACCCAAATACTGGATCTGCTCTTTATAGAAATCACATTTGCTGAATTTTCCATATAACTGATGCTCCCGTAAAGTCTGTAACACTATTTTTGGATGTTCCTCATGCTATTTCCTATTCCGGGAGTAGATAAGTATATCATCAATAAAGATCAATACAAATTTGTCTAAGTATTGATGAAATACACTATTCATTAAACACATGAATGTTGCAGGCGCATTAGTTAACCCAAAAGGCAGTACCACAAACTTGTAATGTCCATAACGAGTACGAAAAGCGGTCTTGGCTATGTCTTCATCTTTTATTCTAATTTGGTGGTACCCTGATCTCAAATCGATTTTTGAGAAGATGATCGCCCCCTTCACTTGATCAAACAACTCATCAATGCGGGGTAGTGGATATTTGTTTTTGACTGTTAGTTCATTCAGCTGTCTATAGTCTATGCACATTCGCAGAGTCCCATCTTTCTTCCTCACAAACAGCACAGGTGCTCCCCAAGGAGAGACACTGGGACGGATGTACTTCTTTTCTAGCAGCTCTTGCAGCTGCATTTTTAACTCAGTTAACTCTGGCACACTCATTCGATAGGGTGCCCGGGATATTGGGGCTGCTCCGGGTATCAGCTCAATGGTGAAATCCAAATCCCTTCTGGGTGGCAGCCTTGGAATCTCTTCAGGGAATACATCTGCAAATTCTTGCACTACAGGTATATCTTTAACAGTTGCAACCTTATCCACTGAATCTGCAAACCCCACTTGCACTGCATAAATCTGACACTTATTCCGGATACATTTAACCAACTGGGAGGCTGTGATCGGCCGAATCTGCACTGGCTTCTGGATGCCTTGGATTTCCTTTCCCATACCTAGCTCATCTCTATAAGAAACTGTTTTTGTTTTACAATTAATTATAGACCACCGTCGTTCCAACCAGTCCATTCCTATCAGCACGTCATAGGAACCAAGAGGGAGTACATTTAACTCAGTTGTTATGATTTGGCCAGCTAACTTTAATGGACAATTACTGACTTTGGTTAGTACTCTTCTTTTGGTCCCGGTGGCCAGCTGTACTAACCACGGGCTTTTAAATTTAGTGGTTTGCAAACCACAGCTTTCTACCACTTTAGGACTTATATAGCTTAGAGTAGCTCCTGGGTCTACTAAAACAGAAACAGCTCGGTCAAAGATCTTACCTTCGAACTCTATCATAGTTGGCTGGTAATCAGCTTGCCGATCTTCCAGTGCTGCATTTATTCTGGGTATGGATCGAGTCACATCTCCTACTGTTGAAGCTTCGTAGATCTGGGACAACTGATCGCTGTCCTTTCGATGAGGGCAGTTTTTGATATAATGGGGTCCGCCACAGCCCCAACACTGAACAAGTGGTCGAGCAGCGCCTTCAGTGTCCAATCTAACTTGCTGTTCACTGTATTTGGAATCTGCAAGAGGTTTGAATCTGCTCTGAGTTTTGGTTGGATTTTTAGTACTGGTTCCTTTCGAAAATCCTTTCTGAAAACTGCTACGTGCTCCTTTACTACCCATAGGTATTTTACTGCCTCGTTTATCTGTCCAACGCTTTCCAGGATTTTCTCCTTTTGATTTATTCTGCTGATAACACAGTCTTGCTTTTCGGATTGCTTCGTCCATGGTTTTCGGATTATCGAACTCTATCATTTCTCGCATTGTCAAAGGTAGGCTACTAACAAATCTTTGTACTTTAGCCTTCTCTTCACGAATATAGGGCACATAGCGAAGCATGGATGTGAACTTGGTTACAAACTCATCAATGGTTTGCTGTCCCAGCCACAGATTGTGAAATTCACGTGCCTTTTCATCATAAAACCGCTCTGTCAGGTACTTTTCTTTAAAATATCCTTGAAACTTTTCCCATGTCACATCCTGTTCACTTATTCCCCGCACCATCTTGACCTCTTCCCACCATAGTGTGGCTTTGGCTTGCAATTGGAATATAGCCAGCCTTGCCTTAAGATGATGATCATATTCATACACCTGAAAATACTTATTCATATTAATCAGCCATGCTTCTGCAGCTTCTTCAGACTCTCCGTCAAAATGAGGCGGTTTAATCTTCCTGAATTCCCCGTGTAATTCCATCCGAGGTTTTTTGGAGTCTGATATTCAGAGGCGTTAACAGACTTCTCTCCTCGCGTCTCTCCTCTGTCTTCTGCTTCCTCCTGTTCAGTATGATAGCTTTGTTCATCTGTTATTGGTGCTTGTTCCGGCCTCGGATGCAACTGTTGCTGATGTTGTTTATCAGATAAGCTTTTCAGGATCCTCTCCTGTTCCACATTCAATCTTGCATTATCCGCACGCAGCTGAGCCATTTCATCTTTTAGTTCCTACAATGTCCTCAGTAGCGTTGAGTCAGTGGTGCGACCTGCTGCTCCCAGTTGTACCCAAAACTCAGAATTCCCTTGAGGTTTTTCCACGTTATCCGGAGGTTCCGGATTCCCATAAGGAGCACTGTTTTCTCTTCTCATTTTGCTACTACCTGCTTCAGAACAACTCATTAAACAGATTTAATTTATCTTGGTGTATTGCTGAACTGTTACCATAAAACTGTTTATATTCCTGTTGTTGTAATCTTAAAAATTTTCCCAAAGGTCACAGAGTTGTAAACCTTAGGCTCTGATACCAATTTTTCACGTACCCATAAGTAAAACTACAGTAAAATATATATATTTTTTTTATATTGACTACTTTCACATATAAGATAACCTTTACTTATCATGTTAAATATATTTACTTGACCTGTATACGAATTCACAACTTAAACTATATAAGAAGCATGATGTTTATATTACATGTCAATGCGCATGCGTTAACACAATCTATATATATATTTTCGTCAACTGTTGATTGCCCGCTCATAATGTTTCATGGTGTAAATGATATGGTCTTCAATATGCAATTACATGATGTGATAACCCGGAATCACAGATGGCAAGTATTCAATACTTTAATTATGGCAACTGCACTTTCCACATTCCGAGAAATCTAACGAATGTGTTGGCAAGTCCGGCCCTGACCTTAATCCGCATGGTGGCGTTGATGAAGTCCATCTGGCTAGATCAACGGTCGGTTGACATGCGGCCATGTACTTGTACTGTGGCCTTGGACTTGTTACCTCCGCGCCAAAACCCATCCCGAGGCCACCGGCTAATGGACGATGCGGATGTGCTCACCGTAGATGCACGGCTCCAACTGAGCCACGAGTCGGTAATTGAGCTGGCTTATTTGTATGTTGGCTTTTGTATCGCGGCTTTAGTCTTCCATTCCATTATGCAGCATTGTAGCTGCAGCTCCGCAACCTTCCAATGCTGTTTCACATTCTCTATTATCCGAGGTTCACTGGCATGCAACCATGGCTTCCAGGTTCTGTATACTTCGTCGTTAATGGCGATGGTTCATCTAGGTCTTGATTTCACAGGTAATGAACCATACCTTCCAAAGCTTGTTTTTACAGTTTGCATTAGGGTTCTGCCAGGGTTTGTGCTAACGTGTATTCATGGTGGTATGCAGATGGTCACCACCCTCGCATCTGGAGCAAGGGGTTTCCTCCGTTCATCGACTACCCAGCACCAGTAAGGGTTTGAACACTGGCTTTATTCGCATGTGGGTTTTTAAGATTAGCTAAAACATTATTCCCTTGGCAGGGATTATGGGAATGACTCAATTTCCTCTCTGTTCAAGCTCGGAATCTCTTTTGCTAATGAGGCCGAGAAGTATCAGTTCATATATGTACTTGGGTGTCGTTGCTGTTCTATTTTGCAATATTAGACTGGTTCTTCTTGAACCCAGCTGTAATCCTAATTGTTAACTCTGTTTTTCGAACCTCAAGGCATTCCTGCCTAGTTTGACTGTGAAACATGTGTGTGTTCAAGCGCACAGTGATATATATTTACTCAGTCTCTTATGTATGGATATATACTTGGTCTTTACCGTTTCAATATCATGAATAGCTTTGTGCCTGGTTAAAATAGCTGTATGTATTTCCGTCGAGGCACTGTGTATTTCTTTCCTTAATGTTTATGAATGTATCTTTAGTTTATGGATGCCGGCTTGGTTCCTCGACCAGCCTAGCGTAAGCTACGACTCGGCCCGAGGGGTTTCACCAAGCGGCATTTCGATGTGAAGAACCACCGGGGTTATGGACTTACAGTCACAGTTTCCCCTCGCCTCGGCGTTCCAGTTTATACTCACATTTTGTTTTCGTTAAATGAAATAAGGTGCTTTACATAACATGTAGTACAATTATTCTTTGAATGCGTATTCATATGTATAAGATATCGTCGGACTGTATTTCCTCTGCAATCTTTGTAGTGTTTATGGCCCGGTTGTTCATAAGTAAGGTTCTGTGATAATAGTTCTTGCCTTACTGTAACATATACAACGAAGATTTCATTGCTCTGTTCTCTCGCTTGAACGCGAGCCTTTAGATTTAGTTTCTGTGTATACAATATATTACCAGGGTTTTACCCCATTCAAAGTTACAGAGAACGACTGTATGTTTCGTTGCTTTTGCTAAATAGTTGTATATATACATGTATCTTTATGCCGGCTTCTCTATCATACTTGTTCGCGTTTTTCCTCATTCCTGTTTTATAAACACAGGGTTCTGTTCCGAGTAAGTTATCTACACTGTAAATACAACCCTTTAGAGTATATACTAGGGTTTTTGTGGAGTACTGTAACCGCAGTCTCTGTTAATATTTCTCATGTAGATTCTTAGGTTCTTTCTTCAGATTCTTATTCTAGTCCGTAATGCACTTGACTTTGTGGTTTTTTTTATAATTTACATAGTAGCCTATACATGTTTCCTAAGGCTGGATTTGTTGTCTATAATGCACACAGAGTATCATTTCTATTTTATCGATACTGTCTCATAATAAAAGTTGTTAATACTTAACTTATTTCACTTTTCTCTTTACAGAACAAAAGTAAACATTTAATCTTTTAACAGTTGCATAAGCAAGAAGCCATACCTGCTTTTGTGCCAAACCTCTTTATGATGCTTGTCAATCCACCCGTCTGTAGGAAGTCTTCGCTGAGCTTCCACCCCCAAGCACTTGCAGGTCCTACTCGACCGCAATAACACTGGTCTTCGCCAATCAACGCTATCTGATCCTAACCAGACGTAGCGTGCACAGGAAAATTTCCTTTTTCCCTTATACTATCTGATCCTAACCAGCATAGCATTCCTTTTCATTTTTTTGTTTTCTCTGCACTCTGATCCTAACCAGACTTGGCATTTTTCCCCTTTTCCTTTGGGGTCTCAACTACCTCCAGGTAGTTAGGGTAACTGATTCCTCAGTTACTAACCATGATTAATCATAACTCAATTCAAAATGGTACCAACACAACTGTCTTTTTATTAACATAACATTAACAACAGGATTACACATATTTTAAATAAAGTCTTTGTTCCATATTTACTTCACTAGTTACTAGCATTTACTTTTCACAAGGGGTGTTACAAGTTCACTATAATTTTGGCATTGTAAAAGGCTAGAAAGGTCAGTATTGTAATATATATATATATA
>APFE031626039.1:1381-16966 GCA_000404065.3 Pinus taeda | reverse complement strand
GGGAACCTAATTAATTAGATAATTTATTCAGGGTGGTGAGAAAATTTGAAAGCAAAATTATGGAAATCAGGAGGTCTACTACTCGCAACTATAAAGATGGAAGTGTTTTCGCTCCTAGCCTCCCACAACCTAAAAGGTTGAAACGACAACAACTGGAGAAAAAAAGTGAAAGGGCCTTGTTAAAATTGTGATAGAAAATATAGTAAAGTTCATAAGTGTGCTGAGAATAAATTATTTTACATATATTGGGAAGATGAGGAAGAAAAGGAACAAAAAACATAAAAAGAAGAAGATATATGCCAAGAACCAACCACAAGGGAAGAAATGAATTCGACCATCTCTTATAATGCATTGGTGGGAATTACCACTCCTCAAACTCTCAAGATACAAGGATATATCAAGAAGAAAAAGGTAAGAGTGTTGATTAATTCAAGTAGTACCCATAATTTTATTCATTGTAAGATAGCTAAGGATTTAAATTACTTTCTATATCCAACACCAAATTGTCATGTGATGGTTGCAAATGGAGGAACTATAATTTTCTTAGGGAAGTGCCATAATATCAATCTAACCATGGGGGAATATGTATTGAGTAGTCAAATGCTTTTCATTACAATGGGTGGTGTTGATGTTGTATTAGGAGTCCAATGATTACAATATTTGGGGACAATAACTTTTATTCTCAAGAACTTTTCTTGAAATTTTTCTCATAAGGAAAGGAAATTGAATTATGGGGTACCATAGGGAAACCTGGGAAGATAATCAACCCTAATGGTATGACAAATCTTTTGAAGAAGGAACAACGAGGGATAATTACTCAATTATTCTCACTAGATGTTCAAACATCTAAGTCATCCTTTCTCCATATCACCAAAATAGTCCTTGACAATAATTCCAAGGTATTTGAGACTCTGAAAAGTACCCCACCTATTCGCGATCATGATAATGCTACTCACTTGATTCCAGGAAGTGTTCCTCCAACTATCAGACCTTACATGGATCCATATGCCCAGAAGAGTGAAATTGAATATATGGTTACAAAAATGCTAGAGGTATATAATTCAACCTAGCCAAAGTTCTTTCCCTTCTATAGTAGTTTTGGTGCACAAGAAGAATGGATCATGACATGTGTTCAAATTATAGATAGCTCAAAAATATCACCATTAAAGATAAATTTCCCATTCCTATCATTGATGAACTACATGGAGCAATTAATTTCACCGAGCTTAATTTTTGTTTAGGATATCATCAAATTAGAATGAAGGTTGGATACATCATGAAAACAACATTTAGAACTCATGAAGATCATTAAGAATTTTTGGCCATGCCTTTTTGCCTTACTAATGCACCTTCCACATTTTAACGTTTGATGAATTTCACTTTCAAACCCTTCCTGTTACAAGTAAGGGATGATACAAACCCTGTTTCCTATTGCTAGGCTTGATAGTACAACAAAGCATGCATCCTATTATGAACCTAGCTACTTATTCTTGAATCTTGGGCCAATACACATACCTCTGCAAGTTAGCCACTATCTTCCCTACACCAAAGTTCCATACAACCTTGGAGATGTGAGCCTCTCTAATCAACTACAAGTGCTCACCTTTAGGAACACATAGCTTATCCAGCATGTAGAGTAACCCATCTTGGAGATGGTATTCAACAGTGTTGTCACCATCATGCGCATGACTCTGACTCTGCAACTGTTGATACACCTCCTTGAAGTCCTCATATTTTGAATATGCCTCTCTATGTGCATCATGGGTTAGTGGCTCCATTTGCATAAGAGTTCCAAAAGTTGTAATCTTTGATGTGGGTGGCCTTAAAAGCATAACAGACAACTTATTTTTGTTTCCATTCTTATACTTGATCACCAAATGAAATTGTTGTAAAAACCCCATCCACCTGTAATGGCTAGTATGTTGTAGCTTATTCTAGGCCTGCAGGTACTATAATGGCTAGTGATCCATGTGAATTATTATCTCCTTTCCCATCAGATAGTTCTTCCACTTCTTCATAGCTTACACCCTGGAATATAGCTCCTTATCGTAGGTAGGGTATTTAAGAACTGCCCCATGAAATACTTCAGAATGGTAGCAAACATTCCTTCCTCCTTGCATCAAGATAACTCCCATAGCATACCCACTCACATCTGTCTCCACTTAAAAGGGTTGTTGCAATTTTGGTAATGCCAGAACCGGTGCTTCACTGATATTCTTCTTTAACTCATTGAAAGCCTTTTGCTGCCCTTTTCCCCACTGAAAACTCTTGCCACTTAATGTTATGGTGTGGAGCGGTGCTACTACTGCTGAAAACAAGGCTATGAATTTCCTCAACTACTTTGTTGCTCCAATGAAACTCCTAACCTCAGTAACATTAGTAGGCACCGACCATTTCATGATGGCCTCCATCTTGGAAGGATCTATCTTTAATTCTCCTCCACCAATCACATTTCCCAAATACACCAAGGACTGCTGCACAAACTTGTACTTCTTAAGATTTGCTAGCAGCTGGTGCTTCTTCAATGTTTCCAGAACCTGCGTCAAATGTGAAATATGATCCTCTGAGGTAGCACCATATACCAGTATATCATTAAAATAGACAATAAAAAATGAATCTATAAAAGGGTGGAGTACATCATTCATTAATTTCATAAATGTAACTGGTGCATTACATAGGCCAAATGGAATAACTAACCACTCATACAAACATTGCATGGTTTTGAAGGTCGTCTTCCATGTATCTTCTTCTTTGACTCGAACCTGGTGATATTGAGACTTCAAGTCCAGCTTGGTGAAATACTTCACTTGCTGCAACTGATCTAGAAGATCGTCTATCTTGGGCAACGGGTATCTATTCTTGAGTGTGATTTTATTCAACACTCTATAATATAGACACATCTTCCAAGCCCCATCCTTATTTGGCACAATGATGATGGGTGAACCACATGGTGATGTACTTGGTCGAATGACACCCTGTTCTAGCAGCAGTTGCAGTTGTTTCTTCACCTCACTTGATTCTATAACAGGGTTCCTGTACAACCCAATATTTGGCAATGGGGAGTCTGGAAAGAGCTCGATATCGTGCTCCACTTCTCTCTTAGGGGGTATCCCTTTAGGCTCTTGGAACACGTCCTTGTATGCTTGTAAAAAATCCTCTAATTGTTGTTTTTGTTTCTTAGTACACCCCTCTAGGGATGCCTTGCCCCTTATTGACTCCTCTATAGACTAATTTTCTCTTGAAAAAAATTAAACGTACTTCTTAATGGAACTTATCAATTTCTTGACTTGGTTGGCACTTACAAGTGAAATTTTTTACTTTCCTTTATGCATGTTGATGATGAATTATTTTCCATCCTTGATGAGTCGGTACTGGTTAACTCACCCCATGAATATTGCATCACACATCTACATGTATGGAATCCCAAACGCGACTCACATACATCAATGGGAACCACATCCAGATCTACTTCATTAATAAATTCAACACTAGTAGCAAATCTGATTTTACACTGTTTTGTTACCTTAAGTTGTGCATCCTTATGTATCCATCTCAGTGGGTATGGCTTTGGATGATCACGAACTTCTAGCCCCAACTTCTTAACTAGATCTGTTGCAATGATATTTGCATGTGATCTTGAGGCAAACAAAGCATCAATATTTGTCTTCTTGACCTGTATCTTTACATGGAAGAGTTTGGTCATTTATTTCTCTTCCTTTTGTTGAAGGCTACTCAGATTCACCTCCTTTTGCACTGATGTAGAGACGATCTTCTCATCCATGTCTGAGTTGCTTTCAACTTGGTTCCTTGAATTAGTGGCCATGAGATTCTTCTTCTTATTATCTTTCTTCTTGTTCTTCAGGTTTAGCTATGGATGCAACTTCCATCACTTCTCCTCTATATGGTCATCAATGTTGCAGTGGTTGCTAGGATATTTACACTAGTGTGATCTGGCTTCCATATTTTTATCTTTTCCCCCTTTTTGCTTCTTCTTCCCCTCCTTAGAAGCGTCTTGTTGCTCCTTTTGCTTTGCGCTCTTTTCAGGCCCATGTTCTCTAGGTATTGTGCTTGTACACAAGCCTCGTCCACCATTTTGGGCTTGAACAACATCACTTGCTCATGGAGATGGCAATGCAGACCCCCCAAATACTTGACGAGTACATTTGGGTTCTTTGGAGAGATACCCAACATTATACCCATGTTTCTAAATTTTGTGGTGTACTATTGCACGCTTTGGCCCAACCATTTCCTAAAGTAATGCCACAGAATCCACTAGTCTTCCACAAACCCAATGGGATAAAATTGTGTCTTAATTTCCATTTTAAAATCCTCCCACTTAGTCACTGGAGGTTCTCCTTCCAACCTCAGGGTTTCCGTGTGGCTCTCCCACCAAGTCAGTGCACGACCATCCAATTTTAGCTGTGCGAATGAGATCTTCTACCCTTCCTCAATCTGATGGGCACTGAAATAAACTTCTAGTTGTTGCAACCAGTGGTTCAACTTTAGAGCATCGATCTCACCGTGGTATGGCTCGATATTTATTTTTTCTTCCACTTTAAACAGGGATTCGTTCATGACACTCGAACTGGGTTGAACTTTTATGGGTTCTTTCTTTGGCTGGTTATCTGCGTCTTCATGATCTCTCGATCCCCTTCTGATTTATCCTCTACATTTGAACACCCTTCTTCTCAAAATATCCCCAAATTATTGCTTAGGGTCGCCATGAGGAGGTTTACATTGTGGTTTATATCCGAAACTTTTTCTTCAAGCCACAAAAACCTCACCTCTACAAGGTCACAAGGTTCATTTCTAGATTCGTTGCCCATGATTAAGGTTTCTCGATTTTCGGCCTTGTCGATCTAGATCCCTGCAATCTCCACAAAATACCCAAAGAAACCCTCTTTGATACCAAATGATCTATAAACTTCCATGGATATTCCACTGGACAGTTCGTCACAACAGATATGATAATATTATATTAAAAATATGAGATTCTACACTATTACAATTTTATTTAATTTCTAGATATGTAAAATTAACTGTAATTAGTGCATGCATGTAAAAATAAATCAAGAAAAAAATTAGAGAATGAAAAAATAAGCTCTCACACACACATAATACACAAGGCATTCTCTTTGGGGAACCCTTTCGGGCGAAAACTCAGCTGGAAGGTGAGGTTGCTTCGTTCTCTTCCTCTGTTTGGAAATATGGTTGAAGATACAAAGAAGTAATGTTTGTGGCCCCTGGGCTGCTATAGTGCACAAATCCTCTGTGTGTGCTCTAACTCCTATCTCTTCTGGCTATCTTTTCTCAAATATGGAACAAAATTCTCTCGAAAGAATGGAATGCCTCTACCTCCTAGTGGATCGATTATAACACAACTCGATAGCCTACTAGTGGTTAATTTTGACTACATCAACTCTTAATTAGAGTTACAAAATAGACTCTTCTAGAGTATTTTACAACACAAACACATGGCTAGCCCCTTTTCCATGAATAATGGGGCTGACGTGACATCCTCCTGAACTATAGGAAAACAGGAAGGCAACTTCTGAGTGGCATAACTTTTGCATACAAACTCCGATTGATGCAATTCTTGCGTCATTGGAAAGATCACTGTGTGTGGAATAGAATGATAAGGTGCTAGGCTAAAGCAGAAAATTTTACCCCAAAAAAACATTGTTTGATGCCTCAAAATGCTTCTGGAAGGTTTCAAACCCTATTTCGCCAAACTGGGTTCTACTAGTAGAAATGGTCCCATCAAACTGGGTCCTACTAGTAGAAATGGTCTCATGAGATGATTCCTCCACTTTTTCCACTCCAAATGCATCGAGATGGATGAAAAAAATATAATGATCCAATTTGGATCAATGTTAGACAGTTAGTCGTGACCAGAGTGTCGCAGGGTCTACAGGGCAGTTTCTCCTTACAATGGACTTGGGACCCTCGCATCACAATACTTGACAGTTCAACTACCTTTGGGGGTGAGTTGGGTTTGATAGGGGGAGAACATTCCACCCTTCCATTGGATTTTAGTGATTCTTTATTGTCATGGGGGACTTCACTAACATGGAGGGATGACCAACAACGGGAGTTCAGGGTAAGCTCATGCAGGCAAGGATTTATCTCCATAGGAGTTGGATTGTATCTCTGGGTGCCCACCCTTCGAGTACATGAGATGGATGACTCATCATAGAAACTGCACGGGAAGACAAATAGGGATTTATATGATCGTTTTTATTTCTTTACTGATGGTATGTAGAGGGATTCAGGTGCCTACACTAGGTTTGACAGTGAGTGGAGCAACGAGTGCTTCACATTGACCAAGACGACTTGGGGTCCTAGTATCGAGGGAGTCCTTCATGACATAATGGTGTTGGGGACATGGATGACTCAGTGGCACATTTGGGACCCCGATATCTTTTGCAGTAACCATTTGGGTAAGCTGATAGAGGGGCACTTGTTCAGGCATTGCTTGAGGACAAACAATTTTTGGTGGGGAGGTCTGTCATGTCCCCGATTAATAATTTTTCTAAGGAATTCTAAAATTTGCAATTTTTGGTTGTTAATAAATATTTGGCATATAAACTTAAGAAAAGTGGGTGAAAAAGGAAAATTTATAAAGGTGCCACCTCCAAACATTAGAAAAGCCAAGAAATTCGATGGGAAGTGGAGAGTGGGGGCCACTCCAAGGAAATATGCACCCCTTGGAGGAATTTGAATTAGGTGAGAGAGGGAATTTGATGGGTGGAGCCCACAAGGAGCATGAGGGATGGCTAGCTAAATTGGAGGTGAGGCTCTCATTTTAGGGGCTTTTGATCATTTGAGAAAATTCTTTGTTGCTCAAGTTGATCCAGGTGTATATTGGTGGCCACACGCCAATTCCACTTGGACCCCCACCATTGTTTCTTTCAATTTTTCAGTTTCCTTAATTGTAGCATAGTTTACTATTTTTAGCAGTTTTTTCGGGTCCTAAACTTCCGGATCTGTTTTGAGGCCCAAGACATGCCAGAGTTTACCAATATTTTCCATACCCTTCGCACAAAGTTGGGTATCAAGGATTCAGAGTAGGATTTGGTACTCAAATACTGCAGCTGCCTCCACAGGTACATCCAGGACGAAATAGAATTCCTAAAAATCTCCTCGCTCGGCACAGCATACCAATATGTCGTCAAGATTGAGCAAAAGTTTAAAAATAAGAAGCGAGACTTTGAATCTGTAAATCTGAAGCAAAGGTAAGGTGCCCCCAAACCGCTGAACAAAGGACAAGGCCAAGGCAGGGTGGGCCAAGGCAACCCATAACATGTGTTTTCATGGGATATTCAAGAATATCTCTAATTTCACTAAATATTGATAAATACCTGACACAATTCTTTCATTGAACCCCACTTCCAATACATCTTTCCAAGTAAAAAATCTTTATTCTTACAATGAACCCTTTTATATTCCCTATCCACTATAAACCCCTTGATACCTTGCTTACCCCCTAATGCTTACAATATAATCAAAATTATTTTTCACAATTTTAAACCATTTTTAAATAAATGTGATAAGATATTAGTCAACAAAGTGATGTCGCTATGTGATTTAAGAGAGAAATGAAGAGTTAACTCTAAAAGATGAATTATATAATATTAATTTGCATAATTTAAACTCCATTTGGAGAAATATTGGTTATGGAGATATAGTAAACTTGTATTGGTTTACATGCCCATAGCTTGTATTAGTGCAACATTTCATTTTTCTTTGTTCAAAGGAAGCTAATCTAGCATTGGAATTTGCAAGGTTTAAAGGATAAATGAGTGAATCACTTCCATTAAGTGTGGTCCTCTAGAGTGTCCTTCAAGTTAAGAGTCTTTGCTTGGCTCATGTTTTCATCCACTGCCCATTTTCTATTGAAGAAGGAGTAAGGGCCTAACGACCATTGTGCTTGGGCTTAACATATGCATTGTGTGTACATTGCAGTTAACAAAAATCTACTCGTCCCCTATTTTGGAGTTGCAAGGTTCTCTAGGAACATTGAGAGTATGTCTAAGACACTTCATTATGTATATTCTTTAACAAATTTCATTGAAACATTGTTCTCTTCTTGGTTCAAAGGAAACTAAATTGGCATTGGAATTTGAGAGATGTAAAGGATAGATGAGTGAATCAATTCTATTTAGTGTGGTCTTAAAGAGTGGTTTTCAAGTTGAGAGTCTTGTCTCATGTTTTCATCCACTACCCCTTTCCTTTTGAAGAAAAAAATAAGGGCTCAACAACCCTTGTGTTTGGGTTTAACCGATGCATTATGTGTACATTGTGGTTAACGAAACACAACTTGGCCCCTATTTTAAAGTTGCAATGTTCCTTAATAATAGTGATAATATGTTTAGGATGCTTCATTGTGTATATCCTTTAACAAAGTTCATTGAAACATTGTTTCTTGGGGGATATTGCAACATTGTTTATTGTTATTGTTACTTTGCAAGCTTTTATCCATGTAACTCTATATTCTTCTTCTGTTTCTTCTTTTTATTTTTATTTTTATTTTTTCTTCGTTTCCTTCCACAACCCCCCCCACCCCAACCCACATCCCCCCTAACCCCTCACCCCCATATGTGGGATAACCTTCATAAATTTGTCAATTCATAATAAGAACAACCATCACCAGATATTATCCACAAATGCAACTTGACTCATCACAATTATTGAAGGAAAACCACACAACCTTAAATGACTTAATAGTGGTCCAAAAGGGGTCAAAATTCCACTCTTGCTAGACACCTCTAGGCCTCGGGACATCAACATGTTACCTTATGTCTAAGCAAAACAAATTATTAGTCAATCAAAAGCAGTTTTAGGTCTTACTCCAAAACCAGAAGGTGGTTTTAACTTAAATAATATTCGCAAAAAAACTAAGGTCATTTTTTGTCATTGCAAAGACTACCTCAAGTGTCTAAGAGCCCTTATTTCCAATAACTCTATGTTCCCCTTTTCAAATAAAATATAATATTAAAATCTATGTTGCAACTTAATTATGTGTCATATATAGTGAGCACAAAGTACTCCTATACTTTGTTATTGTTCTTCATTGCATAATTTGTTTTAATTAAAATATATGTCAATAATAGATGATACATATACATAGTCTTATGCATGAGACTAAAATTAAATATTACTAAAAAACACATAATCTCGATAAAGTCTCCTAAATGACCACAATTTATTTAGCAAAAACCGTTTTTCTTATAAAAACTATCTTGAAGAAAACCCCTTTTGTGAAGAAAACCCCTTTTGACATTAGGGCAAGCCATTAAAAACTCCTTAATAACCCTCATGTCAAAATTAAGGGACACGTTGAAGAGTCAAATTCTATGCCTTTATAAACCACAAACTAAAATAATTAACATGGTTTTCAACCTTCACATGTTAAATGCTTTCATTTTCAAAATTTGACCAAATTTTGTGTGATGCATTGGTGTCCAACCAATTTCCTGTCGGCCATGTGGGTGTGTCACCGCGTCCCTTCATATTCATAGTTATAGTCAACACAAGTCATGCAGAATAACTAGTGGAGATACGAAAAATATACACACTATTGAATCCCTCGGTGGGAATCTTAGACAATGCAATCAGCGAGTTCTATTTCATGGACTATAGCATCATTAATGCTATAGTCCACGTAACCGGGAGAGACCATCGCATGCATGGATGCATGGATGCACATCGATTCAATCACCTGCGGCAATGCCTGTTCCTGCCCGCCTCCGGCACCGGCCCTCCTCCGGTTTGACATAATGGCAAGTGCACCAACCTATCCATTAATGCACTTAAACTCTGCCGCAGCTCCGCCATTTACCAACTCAACCCACGCATTAAACTCTGCCGCTGCCTCCGCCGTTTACCAACTCAACCAACGCATTAACGGTGCCCATAAACTCCATTCGCTATCCAAATTTCAGTCTTTGCAACCAGCGAAGAACACGGCAGAGCAGCCCCTACAACCAACGAAGAAGAACACGACAGCAGAGCAGATTGGTGATCACAGGTAACGCTAGTATGTTTGGTTAATGTGAAAATAAATTACATAGATCGATAAGATTGTTCTATCTCATCATGACATGATGTTATATGTAATGAAATCAATATGCTACTGTTGTAAGATTCACGTTTGGAAATAGTAGCGGTTGAAATTATCTTTTGTGAGTTATGGAAGTTTCCCCGTTTATCATTTGTTTTTCCCATCTCAAATCCACTGTTTTTCACCGTCTCAAATCAAATCCACTGAAAACTTTTGCAACGAGTTTATACGCCTCGAAATTTGGTGGAGGATACACTTCTGCATACCCAGAATTTTGGTTTATCCTTAGTGAGGTTCTTGTGCTTTTGATAACCGGAAGCAAAATCGAAATTTTATGGGTGAATGGAATTCTCGTAGCAACGATGGTGGAGTTTATTTACATCTTCTTTGCTATATGGCTTGATTAATACAATGTTTTATTAATTATAATTTTATAAATTTAGTTTTGAATATTCATTAATTACGAGAATGACTGATCAATTATTTTTAACCGTGGATTTTGTTCGGTTGATTTAAGATTTTTGTTGGGAAAAAAATGAAAATGCAATTAGATTTTAAGAAGTTTAAATTACAGTTGTCAAATTTAAATGCTTTTACTTTTTTATAATGTTAAATTTATTTCCACCATTAAAAATCTATTAAAATAAAAATCTCCAACCACAGTCTTCCTAAAATCCAGTGTAAATAAAACTTACTGTTTATCACAGCCGCTCATTATTGACTTAGTTCGTGGTATTGATATTAGCTAAATAATAATTGTATTTACCATTACAATTATAGTTTCTTTCGAATTTATTAGCAGGGTTGAATGTCAAATATGGGTAGTTAAATATGGATAGTTGTTAGTTAACTCCATTCCTTCATTTGAAGGGTAACATCGAAAATCTCAATTTCGTCCTACTTATCAACACATTTATTTCATAACGCAAAATTATAGTCTATGAAAATTACTGCATGACAATGAATGCTTTTGAAGACAATCTTACTTATTAAATGCTTACATTCAAATGAATTCCCTCTCCCCGGAGGTTCATATATCTGCCTACAAAATACTACCCAACTTAAAGATCGTGGACTCTTCATTGTGCTGACTCTCATCCTTCCACCTAACTGAAAGAAATCCATCTCATAAACAGATATTGCAAACTTTTAACCTACAAATTCATCTCTCAATAGGAAGGAAGAGGAATCATGAATTGCGGATACTGGTCTAAGAATTGAAAAATTCCAGAAATCAGTTTCAGCGAAAACGCTATTATGACTCTGTAAAGTAGTAGTGTCAAATCCATTTTTATATGCTCAACAAATTGGATTCATTCTTTTTAAGTCTATTTATTAAGATGAAAGAAGATAGCTTTATGTTGTCGTCTTTCAAACGAAAGACTGCATCTCATCAATAAAATCGCTGTTGATTTCTTGATTATTACTCTCCCACGCTCTAAAAATAATTCTTTGAGATCATGATTATCGATTTTATATCTCAGATTTTAGATGTATATCTTCAATGTGCCACTCCACCTCTGGTGATCTCTGCCCATTTAATACTCCACGATCAAAACGTAGTTGTATTTAACCAGAGAACGAAATTGATAAAATCAATAAACGGAAGATAGAGTCTAACAGATTATGACTGAGGAGGACTTTGGTACTTTCCTAGCGAGCGCGTTAGGAGGTGGTGTTAGTTGCTCTCTACAGTTTACCATTTAACTGTATCTAATTTATGTGCTTTTCATCTGTAAGGAAATTGGATATAGCCCATGGCCGAGCATGATATCCAATTGGTTTGTGATTGTGAAAAGACGAAAAGTAATAGGCCGTGAATCATAACGCCCGTGCTTCACTACTCTCCATTGAGAGGAAAAAGAGAGACCACACGAGCCATTCCGATATGATATTAACCTCTAAACACATTATTATTAAATGAAAATTAGGGTTTTAGTGAAATTTCATCCAATCTCTCAAGATGTTGGAGGCCCTCTTCTAAAATACGTACGCCAATAGGCTAACCATTCGGAAATTTAAATCAATCAATTCAAACTTTGGGAGAAGATATTTTGTTTTTTCCAGTTTAGAAATTATAATTTTTTATTACTTTACAAAATAAAAATTAATTAAATGAAAGAAGAAAGCTTTATGTTGCCGTCTTGCAAACGAAAGAATGCATCTCATCAATAAAATCGCTGTTGTATTTATATTTCTGTCCATAGACAGATGACTATTTCTACGGCTCCATCTGTAAATGTTTTGCCAGTAATCTTCTGTCTTTTCCAGCTCTGGATTCTGTGTTTTGTTTTTAATAAAAGTATTTGTAACATGTTTTACAATTCATAGAACACGCAGGGCTCTTTTGTTAATTTGATTATATTGACTGAATATTTTGTTTTAGAACTTTCTTTGCTCTTTTTCTTTTTTTAAGGATGGAATGATTGCATCTTATTATATCGTATTTTAAAATATTGATGAAAATTTAGAATACAATTTAAATTGTTGAGGAAATTTTAAATAGTTTACGTGTATATGGAATAATATATATATAATTTTATATTACTCGTTATTAATTTTATATTAATCGTTATTAAAAATTAATGCAATTATAAAATGGTTATGATTATGATCACTTAACCTAAAATGTAATTCATAAACTAAGTTTGATATATTTTTACGGACATAAAATATAAAGGAATTAAAAATTAAAAAATCATTATTTTATATACTCTACTAACATTAATAGAATTTAAAAAAAATGTATAAATAATATGAAATATTTTATTTATAATTTTTTTTTTATCTAAATAAATTAATATTTCGTTTAATTAAATAGATAAAAAAATTCAATTTATTACACTATTAATAAAAAATAATAATTATTATCATTGATTATCAGTGGAAATCATTCGAAAGGAAAATACATAATGGAAATAAAATTACATTATCATAGTAAACAATCTTTAAATCATAGGTTATTTACATATCAATACTTTATATTAATAATTTTTCCTTATTTATTATATATGTGTTAATAAAGTGGTTATATTAAAATATTATTACAATTATTAATATATATAGAAATATAAATTTAATATATATATATATTATATATATATATATATATATATAATATAATATATATTATATATATATAATTAATTACAATTCCCATATAGTATGGGAATTATAATTGCATGATTTTTTTTTAGTAGGTATTTAAATAGCCATAATCAATTGAATTGTTTAAAAAAAAAAATATTTGTCATTTTTATTTTTATTTTTTCAATATACTAGCACTGAGAATTTTTTATGAAAAGAACTCGGAAAAAGAAAAAGTCTATCTCCTCAATGTTTCTGTTAATAATGGATATAGTAGCCAGCAAGGTCTGAAAGGTTTTTTTCAAACTAGCAAGGTCCCAAGGTTAAGGAAAACCCTAGAGATTAAATCTAAGTGGTGCATCTCCCTTTCATACAAGGGACCACTGACAAGATTGCTGAATCCTTAGGAAGCATAATGTTCCTTCAACCTTTACACCTCTCAACACCATTCCTAATCAGGTTTCAAAGATAAGGAGGAGCTCATCCGGATCAGCGAGACTAGACTACTACGAAGCGTTGGACTAAAGGTATGTTAAAGATCCCCTGATTGCTTGTATTTGCAATACATGTTTAGAGAAAAGTAGTGTTTATTTGGTTTGTTTGTCACTAGAGAGTCTTATGCTCCTAGGGAGGTTGATTGTGTCCGCACTATCAACTCTTTCCACCGAACAAATTGGCGACTCCGCTGGGGAACTCCATGAATGAGAATGACTTTTCCTTTGAATGAACTTTGCTCTGAGAAAATTGATTTATTTTTCTGGTTTTTGACTGTGTGAATTTGTATTTGGGTGGATTAGCTTAGCATTCAATTAGATTTAGTTTTTCTTGATTTTTATAGTAGGACGCAACCTCTGAGTATTGCACAGTGCGTCCCTGGACGCACTGTTGCTGTGTGCACAGAGCGGGTACGCACATGTTCTAACGGGTTGCCTGCGTCCCCTGCTAAAATTTGAGAAAATTCCATTTTTTAGATTTTTTCCTCTTAAATTTTGCTTTTTTATAGTTTTTGCTGCCCAGATCCATTTATAGCCTGTCAAAGATCCTTCACCTGAACTGGTTTTGATAGCATTAAGTGTTTTAGTGGATTTCATTGAAATTTAAGCCTAGGGTTTGACTTTTGAGTAGATCCTGTAGTGACTTTAATGGTAGAAGTTTTCAAGCCTTAGATCTCTCTGGTTTGGTCAACCTTCTTAGGAGTCGGATCTGTCATAAGTCTACCCGTGTGAGCAACCAACCTGTTGAGTTGTCTCTTTGGTCAAATTTCAAAGTGCTTGTTTGATTGAGTGTTGATTTCCATTTTACAAAAAGAACAAAAAGATTTGAGTTTTGTTTTGATCAGCTCTTGATTCTGCATTAGCTAGTCCTTGGCTTGACTGTGGCTAAGTAAAACAACCTAGAATCATTCTTGTAGATTTTGACCTCGTTAGGTTTGCCTAGAGTAAATTTACCTTTTGGTTTGCTTGTGAGTAAATTTTCATAGATTTTAATAGTTGATAAGATTTTTTTTTGTTAAATTAGATTTATTTGCTTTGTTTAAAGAAAAATACAAAAACATCTTCTTTGAAAAGTCTTGTTTCAAGTAGCTTTTGGAATTTTTGAAAGAGAAAGGAATTTTTCGTGCAAGTATTAAATGGTCATGTTTGTATGCTTGGAAAGATTAAGAGCTTTATTTCTTTGATTTTCGTTGCAAAGAGAGTTGCTTTATAAATTTGCATTCTCTAAACTTTCTTAGCTAAGAATTTCATTGAAAAAGAGAAAGTAGAGTAAATCATCCTAGGTGCATTTTTGTAGTGGTTTGAGTCAAGTCTACACACCACTGGTTTCATCTCCGCCACCCTTTGAGTTAAATAAAAACCATAAAATCAACGCTTAAAGTAAAATTTACATAGTAACTTTTCTTTTACTAGGGCTCTGAAGCACCAACATAGCTTAGGCTAGTGTCTTGGAGTAGGTGAGTAATTAACTCTCCAAGACTGTAAAACCAAACAAGTAGCTGATCTTGTGATAGAATAAATCCAATTGTTACATTTACACTCTGGGAAAGCTCCTCTTAAAGGAGAAGCACGAGCTCGTGTCCGACCCAGTGAGGGGATCCATCCTCCCTCGTTGGGAACGACGCCAGACAATACGTATTACAAACGGTAAACCTCGGATTAACCATTGTCGAGGAGCCAGGGGTCACTTATCGGTAAACCTTGGATTACTTATCGGTAAACCTTGGAATATTTTAGAAATACTTGGTTAGCCAACAATAAAATATGTAAGCTTCTTATTGGTGGTTTTAATGACTCTATGTTTCATGTTATATGTATACTTATTAATATATAACTAATAAATTTCTTTCTACAAATATGTGGGCAAAAGCATACAAAGATTTTCCACATTCAAATCAAGATACGAACAATGCCATTGAATCTTACCATAGGTATATCAAG
>APFE031626032.1:5552-55159 GCA_000404065.3 Pinus taeda | reverse complement strand
TTTACCCAAACGGGGCCCACAATTTGGCGTTTCATCTTCTAGGGTTAGGTTTTGGGATGTGAAGGGTTTTTCATTGTTTCTCAACAATAAATAGGCCTCCGAGCCTCATTGTAACACAGCTCAAAGGCATGTAGTCACCACATCTCTTCTCAAAGATAAGCTACCATCGCCCTAGCTGGTTTATTTCCATTTCTGGTTGTAAGCATATTTCAGTATTTTCCATTAATGAAATGAAGCATTGTTTCCGCTACATCTTTGTGTATATGGTTATCTCTGTATTTTATTGCGTTCCTGTTTAAATCCGAATCAACCATGCATATTTGGTTAGTTTCATGGCTGACATTCTTCATAATCAATGTCACATTTTGGACCGCCAGGCCACTCTCAAAAGGAACCAAAGGCGTCTCTAGAACTATATGGACAACTTTGAGACTCAAATAACTCACGTGCAATCTCACATCCATGAAGCCTTCCATCACAAAGAGATTGAAGGCAAAGCTACAGAGGTCAACCCCGCCCCTATAACAACCCTAGGTTAAAAATCCATGTAATAAAGTTAATAAAGGAAAAATAAAGCCAAGGTCATGGGACACGTATTCCAAGCTGAATGTTGGGGAAAACATCCTAGCGGGTGTTTATTTGGTTTATTATGACTAAGGGGAAATGGTCAAAGGCAACGACAAAGGCATTTGAAAAGGCAAAGAGGCATTATTTGACATTTATTTATGAAAAATAATGAAAATTAAGAGAAAAGGAAGGTGAAAGGTCACATGTTGCATGTCAGGAGGAAAATGAAGGAAAAATAATGGAAATTGAAGAAAATAGAGGCCTCATTAATAAAAAGTCTTCTCAGGATCAGTTCACAACCTTTTGCCAGTTTTAGCTTGGAGCTCTCTCTTATAATCTCATACACTTAGAGTATTCTTGGAGCACCCTAGCATTGGAGAAAGGAATGCAAAAGAAGGACAAGAAAGCAAGGATCAAGCAAGGAAAAGTTGGGAGCAAGCAACTTCAACATGAATACTTGTAGGTAACAGGTTGCATGTGTGATTTCCTAGTTGGTTTATGAATGCATGGTACATGCATGTATGTGTTTAGTTCTCTTGTTGTCATTGGCATGGATTTTTCTAGGTGTGATAGTGGTTTCATCCTTGCCTTGTCATTTCCGGATAGCCATGGTGTGATGGGATTGTTTCACTTGGTTGAGCTAGATTGCTGAATGGTTTCAAAACTAAGTGAGGTGGTCTCAGGAAAATTCCCAAAGGCCTAGAAATCCTTGGACTGGTATATGGTGGGATATGCGATAAATCTTGAGGGTAGGGACAGGAAAATTCCTCACAGTGTAGGTGAATAAATATGGAGGAATCCATGCTTGTATAGGCCTAGTGATCGCTGGACTAGTATATGGTGGGATTGCAGTAAATCCTGGTAGTGTATGTTTCTTGTTTGGCCCTAGGAATCCTTAACCTGTAATCACAAGATATATGGTAAAGCTTGGTTGTATAAGTGCTTGCTTCAAGCCTATAAATCCTAGACCAGTTTGGCCGAGGTATGCGGTAAATCCCGAGAAGCATGGTTATGTTGTTGTGGGTCCCACATTCATGCTTGGAATGTGGCAGAAGGGTGATTGGTTGAAAGAAAGATTTGGGTTAGCCGAATCTATTGTTGGGTGGTATGTGGAAATATATGACTTGGTTACATTTGCATGTGTTAATAAGATCTCTTTTCCTCTTGAATTTCATGAGTATTTATACTTGTTATTATTTGGCTTTAATGGTTATTCTATCACTGTTATTATTCTGATTATATGTTGGTTATAAGCATGGTTTTATGAAAAAATTTAGTTATGGCACTCATCACGTTTTGATTAGTAAATGAATGGTTAAATAATGCATGGCCTAATAGATGTTATTGCAACTATTGTGAGATGGCATGAGGCCTTCTTCATGATTTTCATATAAGTATGAGACCCTTATATTCAGATATGCATTTATAACATGTAGATTACATGTTCTCAATGTGTTTGACGGAATGCTTGTCACGGTTAGGATGGGGCATGTTAAGTCCTTGATCAAGTTTTGAATTAAAGGTTTTGTATTTGTGTGATTCTTTGATTTGGAATTTTCATCAAGTTTTAGGCAGTGACCTAGAGTCTAACCTTTAAAAGGTGGCACAAATTTCACAGTAGTAGGCACAAAATTGTGAAATTGAGACTGTAGTCGCTCCCTTGTAGGCATATGCATGCGAACAGAGGCTTTCAGTCGCATGGATGCAGGCTTCTACATATGACTAGGAGTTTAGGTAATTGAAAAACAAAGTTAGCTCAAGGGCTGGGCACCTGGAAGGGTGGTTTAGCCCTTGGGGGCCTTTAGCCCTTAAGGGAGGTCAATAAGGTTTTGGTTTTGTCGATTCTACTTCTTTAAGGTGATTTAGGAGGTTGATTCATATCAGAGTAACTCTTCATCACATGTTTACCCAATGGACTGGTTAACTTGGGTAAATGTGGGAGGAGGGTGTTACAGAGTGGTATCAGAGCATGGTTTAACCCTTGGATTGAATGGGCAGAATGTGCTTGTCATGCATGTATGTAGGTTGTATATGTGCTTATGTATGCACGATGGTGGTCATTGTTACAATTGTGTTGGCATGTAGAAGTTGTTGATATTTTTGTTGGGATGTGTTTGTTATGAATGCATGTCAATTGTATATGCATTTGTTATGCATGTTAGTGTCTATGTATTTGTTATGCAAGCATCATTATGGTTATGGTTGTCATGTATGAGGTCATGGTATGCAATTGGTATTGTGATGCATGGTAACTAAAGAATTACTGATATGATGTTGATATATTGTTATGATTATGATTATACATGTATCGTGCTAATCTGGTTGATCTTGCAGATGAGATATCCTCCCTTGAACTATACTTAGGTATGTTAGTTATGTTTATGTTTGGTTATCTAACATAGTATGTTTGCAGAAAGTAGAAGAAGATCAAATATGACTAGCAATATGGTAGACTACAATTCATGAGACTCTCCCTATATATCAGATGAGTAGCATGGTGATGAGTACTCCCCTCACATAGAAAACACCTTGAGAAGTTTGAAGGCATAAATAAGAAGTTGCAAAGTAGACAAGGATATGATCATTCAATCATAGGAGAGACTTGACAGGGCACAAGAAAAACAAGCAGAGTTTAATGCAGTCATCCTTCAAAGTTTGTCAAATTTGCAGAGACCTGGACAACCACAGGCCAGCCATGAGAAGGAGGAAAGGATGAATGGGGAATATGGTAACAAATCACATGGTGGGCACATGTCAGATAGGGATGACATGATCAGAGATGGTAAGTTATTAGATACGCCATATAAAAGAGGTGATGGACATAGGTTCTATTCTAGTTTTGGTTCCAACAGGTACCATGGTCATCATCGTTATCATCCTTATAGGAGGAGTGACTAGGGATATTTTTGAGATGAGTTTAAGAAAGCCAAGCCACCTAAATTTGATGGAGAGTTGAAGAAGTCGGAAGATGCAGAGGCATGGTTACTTGGGATGAAGAAGTTATTTGAGCTGCATGACTACACAGAGAATATGAAAACCATAATAGCTATGTTCAACCTCAAAAGGGAAAACAAACATCTGGTGGGAAGATGTGAAGTTGGTTAGAGACATCAGGAAAGAGGAGTTGAGTTGGCATGAATTCAAGGGACTTTTCAAGAAGAAATATTTGTTAGAGAGGTACTATGACAGTAAAGCCAAGGAATTATATGAGCTAAAGGTGTCATCAATGATATATGAGGGCATATGACCAAGTTCCTGGAGTTGTTGAGGTATGTACTGTATCTTAAGGATGAGAAAGCCAAAGTTCATAGATTTCTCAGTGGATTACAATTAGCGTTTAAAGAGCGAATTGAGTATGATGAGCCTTGGTCGCTTGAAAAAGTCATTGAGAAGTTGAAGCACTCATATGAACAATCAAAGTGTAAGACAAAGTCTGAACAAGGTTGGAAAGGGAAAGACAAGACTAAAGGTAAATGGTAGACGAAAATAAGAAGACCCTAGGATGTAGGTGAAAAAGAGAATGTTGTACCTTACAGGTAGTTTAATGGGCCTCAAATTGGAGAAGAACATAACAAAGGTGATGGTAGGAGATAGTTGCAATGTCGGGCATGTGGTAAGGAGCATATAAAGAAACATTGTCCCCAAATCAAGGTGGAGGACCTCAGATATATAGTTCTCAGGGGGCGCAGACAGTTGGGGATGTTGGACAAAGCATTCCTCAGTTCTATGCAACATTGGATATTAGACAAGCATATCATCATACATCTATTATCGAGATGGACGATAAGCTTTGTGATCAAGCTATTTCTAATTTGATTGGCCCTAGATCTAATTATAGTTATGTTAACCCTGACCTGGTGGATAAGTGTGGTTTAAATAAAGAAGTACATGCATAATCTTGGTTAGTGCAACTGGCTACAGGTACAAAGAAAAGAGTTCATCATTAGGTAAGAGCTTATGCAATTGAGCTGAATGGTATGCCTAAATCAGGGCATCTAAATGTACTTCCATTGGGATTATATGGTATTCTTCTAGGTATGGACTAGTTGTATATTCACAAAACTAATGTGGATTGTTATGAGAAGGTTATTGAGTGCTTGGATGACAAAGAGGAACATAGAATATTGTAGGGTAAGAAGAAGGCTACATCCGTTAGAATGGCGACAACTATGCAGGAAACATGCAGTTATAGGAAAGGGTATGTGTCATTTGGAGTGCATATTTCTAGTGATAAAGGTAAGGATGTTGAGGATGCAAAGGTATTGAATAGATATCCAGTTTTACAGCAATTTCAGGATGTATTTCCAACAGATATTTCAAAGTTTCCTCCTCACAAGGAAGTGGAATTTTCTATTAAGTTGGTACCACACCAACATTAGAGGAACCTTACAAGATGAGCACTCTAGAGCTAGTGGAATTGAAGTTGCAGTTGAAGGAAATTCTTGACAAGGGATACATTAGGCCAAGTGTGCTGCCTTGGGGTGCACTGGTGTTGTTTGTGAAGAAGAATGATGGTACTCTCAGGTTATGGATTGATTACAGGCAATTGAATAAGGTAACCATCAAGAACATGTATCTGTTGCAGAGGATTGATGATTTGTTTGACTAGTTGAAGGGAGCAATAGTGTTCTCGAAGATTGATCTAAGATCAAGAGACCATAAAGTACGCATCAAAGAAGAGGATATTTATAGGATTGCTTTTCAGACTAGGTATGGGCATTATGAGTTTGTTGTAGTTCCATTTGGTTTAACTAATGCTCCAACTTCTTTTATGTGCTTGATGAATAGTGTGTTACATCCTTATTTGGACAATTTTTTTATTGTATTCATTGATGATATATTTATATATTCTAAGAGTGAGGAGGAACATGTTGAACATTTAGTCGTAGTGTTGAGATTTTTGAGTGAGCATCAGTTGTATGCCAAACTTATCAAATGCAGTTTCTTTTAGACAAAGGTACATTAATTGGGGCATGTTGTTTCCAAGGAACGCATAACAGTGGATCCAAAAAAGATAAGTAATATCATGGAAAGGTGTTATGAAACCAGCTTAAGAAAAAGATAGAAAAGATAGATCAACGCCTTAGAAGTCAGCCTCTTCGAGGGGGCAACCTCCTTACATTACATAAATGAGCAACTCTTGGATGATGCAAATGAAAAAACCTCCTTTCTATATATAGGAGTCTAAGGGGTCATACCATAATCAGAGCTGACATAACAATAATAATGTAAGGGCACAATAATAACAATAATGGACTTCTATGGGGCACAATAGTAACAATATGGGCACTACATGGGTACATCAATATAATAAGTGGGTTGTACTAATAACAATAAGGGGTTACACTAGTAGTATAGGGGCCTAACGTGCCCCTCTCCTTCAAAAAGTGTTGTCCTCAACGCTTGAGTAGTTCTTGATGCTTCTGTATAAAATTATTGTACTCCCATGTGGAATCTTCAGTGGGTAAATTCTTCCACTTGATGAGATACTCTGAAATTGATCGATTATAGACCAACTTCCTCAGATCATAGACCTTTTTAGAAGAGAAAACTTGTATGAAGTGCCACGTGTCACTATTTGGACCTCTGGCTCTGAACAATATCTAGAAGAAACTACAGTCTGTCCTCTTTTTGTACCTTTTTGCGAAATTTCAATCCAATGCTCAGAGAGAAAGTTATGATGATTTTCCCAAGGTCACCTGTTTGGAATGTAATTCAGGAGTCTGCAAAAAGACCAACTTCCTCAGATCATATCTCTGCAAATATAGCACAAAAAGCTCTGAAATTCGGACCCGAGCTGCAGTGCGATGTCTTCTCAACTGGGTTTTTTTTTCGACTTCTGAAACGTCGCAGAAAAAAAGTTATTGCGAAAATGCCACGATGACCTATTTGGAGCAACGAAACCCTAGAACTTGGCTCTGATACCAAATGTTATGAAACCAGCTCAAGAAAAGATAGATCGATGCCTTAAAATTTAGCCTCTTCAAGGGGGCAACCTCCTTTACATTACATAAATGAACAATTCTTTGATGATTCAAATGAAAAGACCTCCTCTCTATATATAGGAGTCTAAGGGGTCATAACATAATCAGAGCCTACATAACAATAATAATGTAAGGGCACAATAATAACAATAGTGGGCTTCTATGGGGCACAATAGTAACATAATGGGCACTACATGGGTACATCAATATAATAAGTGGGTTGTACTAATAACAATAAGGGGTTACACTAGTAGTATAGGGGCCTAACAGGTTTCCAATTTGCCACTCCGTTTTGTTGATCATTTAGTTGAATTTGTAGGTATTTCGATGGGAGATTACCAATTCAGAATCCCATTATTCTTGCTAAGAAAGCTTTTGATGGTGTTGTTGTGTTGAAGAAAAATATATCATACATTTCCTTATTTATCTTCGTCCCTAAAGCACTTGTGAAATCATTGAGAATCTCCATTAACCCTCTAGCTTCCTTGAGAGATGCCTGCCCATACATCATTATGCCATCTACGAATTGTTGGTGTGTTAATGGTAGATCATTCCCCCACTGTCTAAGACTAGTGTATTGTTCCCTTTGAGCATTCTCTTTTATATACATTCTGAGTCCTTCCGCGGCCAATATGAACAGGAACGGGGATAACATATCACCTTGACTTAGCCCCTGGGTTGCGTTGAACGCCTTTGTAGGTGATCCATTAAGTAAAATTGACAGGACTGGAGTTGATATCATCAACATTATCCAAATTATCCATCTTGCATGAAAACCAAATGCCTTTAATATTTCTTGTAGGTATTTCCAGTTCAGATGATCATGGGGTTTTGATAAGTCTAGTTTAACTAGCATACCTTTGGTTTTTTTGTCTTTAGTGAATGTATTGCCTTTTGTGCCATCACTATGCCATCTACTATTTGTCTTCCTTTAACAAACCCTGTCTGTGCCTGAGAGATGAGGCCAGGTAGTATAGGTTTTAGGCGGTTTACCATAATCGTAGTCAGGATTTTGTAGATTACATTTGGTTTAACCGTTGCGGTTCTTCCGAATGATCCGTTTTCAGGATAAGGGCCAGAAACATGGCATTTAGGGACAGATGCATTCTTTTAGTGCGTCAGGACTCCTCAATGATTTCCACTATGTCTTCTCCCATGAATGGCCACGTCGCCTGAAATAATTCTACTTTATAACTGTCTGGGCCTGGTGCTTTATTCTTTGCCATACTTTTTATAACTTCTTCTACCTCTACTTTAGATATTTCCCTTAATAGGGCCATGTTCTGATCCTTTCTCACCAGATTGGGAATGTGCTGTGTGATTTTGTTTATATTCTTCTCCTTGCTTATATTAGGTTTCGTCAATAGCTTCTGAAAGTGTTGAACTAACAATTTCTCCATGTCTTTGTTTTGGGTAAGTCGGTTGCCTTGCTGATCAACTAGGGAGAATATCCTATTCTGTTGCCTATGTTGTATCATAGCTTTATGAAAAATCTTTGTGTTTCTTTCCCCTTCCTTTAACCATTGGATTCTTGATTTCTGTTTCCACAAAATTTCTTCTTATTGTCTCCTTTCCTCCAATTTGTTTATTAGCTGCCCTTCCTCCTCCACTAGCAACTCACTTCTACCCTCATTGATGATTTGCATTTGTACTTTCCTCATCTTGACTTGGAGCAATTCCTGTTCCTACTATATGTTGTCGAATTCATCCTTGTTCCATTTTTTGTATTTTTCCTTTTAGTTCTTTGACTCTGAGTTGAAAGGTGTGCATCTGATTTCTCCCTTCTTTCTCACTCTCATTCCACCACTCCTTCAATTTTTCTAAGAAGGACTGTTCTGTTAGGTTTTGTTTTGATTTCCTTGTTTCATTTCCACTTCTAATTTGATGGGCCAATGTCCGACCCTAAGCACGGTAGAACTGTAGCCTCGTAGTAGACATCTTTACTAATGAAATTTTATGTGGCCAAGAAAGTGTCTAGACAAGAAGCTATTTATATGTTCCTTCCCCTTCTATTGTTCCATGTATATTTTTCATTTATTGTTGGGATATCCACCAAGTCTAGTTCTTCTTGTATATCCCTGAATTTCTCCATTTATGGTTCTTCCCTTCGAAGTCCCCCTTTTTCCTCCTCCAGCGTTGTTATCAAATTGAAATCGCCTGCTAGTAACCAAAGCTTTTCCTCATGTAGTTGTCTTAGCGTCTCTATCCTCTGGAGGAAGTTTTCCTTTTCCACTGGGATATGTGGTCCGTAGATTGCAGAGATTAAAAACCACTCTTTATTTCCTATCAGGCGGAACTACCCTGTGAGGATTCGCTTCATGCCTATCTAGTAATCAACTGTCACCTCTGTTGGGTTCCACAGGATTGCAATGCTGCCTGCACTACCTCTTGCATCTATAGACATACTTTCATATCTCGATTTCATCTTACTTAGGATTTCTTCCATTTTCCCTCTTGTGATCTTTGTTTCATGTAGCAGCATTAATTGGGGTTTCTCTTTTCTTAGTCTCTCAGCTAAGTATCTCTGTTTACCTCGGCTGTTTAGGCCTCTTATGTTCCAGGATGTAACTATCATTTGGACACTTTATTTATTTGTTGGTATACTGATGAGAGCGGTACCACCCTGCTTGTGTTCACCAGCATTTCTCCCATAATCTGTATCGATTCTTGTAGGTTTCTCCGACCTCTTTTCTTTCCTCCTTTTATTTTGTTTGAATACTCTTGTGGGTTCTCCTGATGCATTCCCAGTTGTTCTGTGATCTCTACCTGTCCCTGGCCCTGCTTAGCTTGATACTGTTGGAATGTTTCTCTGTATAATATTTTTTGGTCTTCCGGGATTAATCTTTTGTCTAAATGTCTCCATTCATTCAACAGTTTCTTCAAAACTTCTTCTTCCATGCTAAGTTCTTCTCCTTTGCTTGGGTCGATTTCCGTTGTGGTAGTTTCCATCTCCTCCCTTTCCTCTTTGTCTTCTTTATCCTCTCTTTGAGCTTTCCTCTTAGGGTTCAGTTTGCCTTGACTCGAGCTGCTCTCCTTTCCTTTCTCTTGATAGTCCATAAGTTGTGTCTCATATTCTTCTTCTTCTTCTACCTGCAACGCTTCAAATCTATTCGTTCTGCTCGATTGAGTTTGGTATTCTTTTTTCTCTGTGTTGTGGGTTTCCTTTGCTTGGCTTCTCTTGCTTCTCACTTTTTGGAACCCTTCTTTATCTTCTTGAGGTTTCCTTTATTGCTTGTGCACATTCTCCCTTTCCTCTAGGTTCAGTGGACACTCCTTAAATAGGTGGCCATATTCATGACACCTTTGGCATCTAAATGGGATATGTTCATAGTCTAGGGTTTGTTGCCAAACCTCTTCATGGTATTCTAATTCCATTGAGTCATGTATGGGTTCAGCTATGTTCATGTACACGCATATTCTCGCATAGGATGTGTATCTGCCTCTTTTTGTCATTTCTGCTATTTTGACAAATTTTCCTATCGTATTTCCAATACCCTCTAATATTTCTGGGTCCCAGAAGTCCGTAGGGAGACCAAATAATCTTACCCATATTGGGGCTACCAAAAATTTCTCCTTTTATGGATCATAACATTTTTCCCAATATCTCATAAACAAATCAACATTATAATGGAAGTAAGGGCCATTTTCAAATATTTTTTCTTTATCTTGTAGGTTCAAGAATATTACCGCAAAAAAGCCTCTAACTCCTAGCTTGAGCTCGATATGGCTTTTGGGTTGCCATTTTTGCTGTATCCACTTGGCAAGATCTTTCTCTGTAGGCCATACTCCTATGAACTTGCAGATCAACGCATGATCCTTCATGTATCTTCTGTATCGCTCCAATTTTTTCATCAGAATGATGAATCTCAGTTTCTCTGTTGCACATGGTAGACATTTTCCTCTACTGCCTGCCTACCATCGCACCCCGATGACAGGTCTCGTCATTCTATTTGTATTTTGTGTTTGCTTATGATTGTTGGTATTCTGGCGGGAGTCTCCTACTGTCGTGTCTTGGTAGGAGAGGATCTCTCCCTCCCTTCTTCCTCTGTCATTCTGCCCTTGGAAACAACCTCCTGGTAAGTAGCTTTGCAGAACCTGTAAGAGGTTTAGGTCACTGTTGTTTAGTTCATGGCTGCCACTGTGCCATTAGGGTTGCAGAGCTCTCTAAAATTAAACTTAGGAAAATAATTAAAAGTGACTAATAAATCTAATTAAGAAATTTTCTCTTAATAAAATAAACTAGGTTTGGAGATAATTAATCCATTTGTGTTTCTAGCCTCATTGACACCACTTGAGACTAGAATCTATGTTTGAGCTACACAAACTAACAAATTTGAATTCAATTTTTTTGATAAGGTTCGGTTGAGATTCACATATATATATATATATATTATATATAATATATATATATATATATATATATATATATAATATAATATATATATATATATATATAATATAAATTAAACCTTAAGTTGCACCGATACATGGAAACAGGTAACGCGGTACGAAACCGTGATCCCCCTCCCCCCCCCCCCAAATTTTGAAACGAGGAAACGATATATACATATACATATACATATACATATACATATATATATCTTAGGACATTTAAGAAATATGTGCAATCATAAAGCATACATGATATGTTATAATTTATTACATTGTGATTAAATTGTTCAATGTGGATGCATAAACTATAAGTCTCTAAATTTACATCACATTTACTCATGAATGATCACATAATGAAAATAACAATATCCAAAATCAACCACGAGAAATTTTTAATTTCTTGTTTCGTGCTTGATTGGGAGTCTCCTCATGCATGGTCGAACGACCTTAGTGCTCTAGATTAAATACAAGTTCCATACTGTAGTATATTACGTGTTCTTGATTATTGGGAGTCTCCCCTGCATAGAGTGCTTGGTTCTCTTGGTTAAATACAAGTTCCATACCCTAGTACATGACAAAATCCAATGTAAATATTGCAATCCCCTCAATCCTAAAATCCTGAAAAAATGATAAGTTTGCTGGATTTTGAGTGAGAATTGAAATTCTATTTTCTCCATATGAAATTCAATAAGGGCGAAAACACTCTCAAACATCCTGAGCCATTTCATGGTAATGTTAAAAAATTAAGTAAAAGGATGAAAATGAAAGATAAAGGAGAATGTCACTTTTACTTTAAGAATTTAACATTACCATGAACTGCATATCAACACTAAGGCCATAGGGTTGAACATTAGGCTGCACCACCCAAAAAAATTTATTTCCAATCTTCAATAGCTCCCTCTATCACTCCTGAATTGGTACAGAGCAAAAATAAAAAAATTGAAATTGAAAAAAAAAAAAAAAAAAAAAAAAAAAAAAAAAAAAAAAAAAAGAAAAAAAAAAAGAAAAAAAAGAGTCACTTTATTGCTAAAACGTGGTTGTACGAATTGGAAACGTGTTTTAGGCTGTACTGGGCCACGTTTCCCACACATGAAACACAACAATATGACCTAAAATGCATTTCCAGGCCGTATCAAATGTGTTTCCGCGTTTTCGTATTGTTTCTACCCAAAAGCGGGCTTAGGCCTAGCGTTTCTTGCGACATAGTATTAAACAGTGAGAAAACCTATCATTATTCATTTGTCAAACCAACAGTGGGGACAACCATCATTAGCTGATATCTGCTAATGCAGGTTGATTCATCACTATTATTGAAGAAATACCACACCACCTGTAATTACCCACTGGTGCTCCTTAAGGGGGGCAAGCTTTCATTCCTGTTAGATGCCTCTGGGTCTTGGGTCATTAATCTGTTTTCTTATGTTTGCGGAAGATGAGCGCTTAGCCAAACATAAGAGTATCTATCTATCTATCTATCTATCTATCTATCTATATATATATATATGTGTGTGTGTATATATATATATATATATATATATAATATATCAAAACCAGTCGGTTTGAATTGGAAACCGGTCAAATCGGTCAGTTCATTAGCCTTGGTTATCAAACCAGTTTAAAAACCCTATTTTTTGAGTGACACGTTAGTTTTTTGGTATGACCGGCCATAAACCAACCGATTTTCCCATAAACCGATCGATTCCTTCATAAACTAGTCGATTTATTGCCAGGCCAACTACGGACCTCACATAATGTAGTTTGTGAGTTTTGATGTTGTTTTGAGGGAATTTGGGGAATTTGATGTTGTTTTGATGGTAATGCTAAATTCTTAAAGCAAAAGTGACATTTCTTTTGTTTTTCATTTTCATCATTTTACTTAAATTTTTAACATTACCATGAAATGGCTCTGGATGTTTGAGAGTGGTTTCGACCTCATTGGATTTCATATGGAGAAATTAGAATTTTAGAGTTCACTCAAAATTCAATGGACTTGATGGTTTTCAGGATTTCATGGTTTGGGGGTTTACAATGTTTCCATTTGATTCTATCAATGCATGAGGGTATGAGATTGGCGTTTGATTAAGACTATGAAGCCTTTTAAGAACCTCGATGTTGGTGCCATTGATTTTTGAACTTTGTTGATGTTGGTGGTATTATTGTTGAACTCCTCTACCATGGCCTTAAAAGGAATGTACCTTTCACTCAAAGGAAAATAATTGGTTAGGGATGCTAAGCTCTTTCTAGCAATAAGGCTGAGGAGATTAACCCTTCACTCAAACCAAAATCACTAATTAGGCATGTTAAAAAATTTCAATTTCTATCATATTATAAAGTTGAGCAATCCAAGTTTGAAGACTTTGAGCGAGATGATGTTTATGTATCTCTTGCTAATGATCTCATTTTTAGTAGTGTTGAATCAATAATGAGTTTCATGAGCGATCATGTTGATCAATGATTTGTAGTTTTGATGTCTATTTTTGTTGCTGCTACTACCACTACCATTAAGGTTGTAGAGGAGTTTTAGGAGTCTTCAATCACTTAGACAAATTATTTATGTAGCTCATGTTGATGACCCCTTATCTAGTAGTGGTGATGAGTTTGATCATGATGAGGAGTGATCATGCTCATCACTGATATGTAGACTTGTAGTAGGCCAGTGACCCCATACCTTATAACATTGTTTTTGGACTCTAGAGACAATTTAGAGCCTTATTGATTATGTATTTTGTCACTGATATGTTTTGCACTCGGTGCCAGTTTGATATATTCACCTTTACTTGGTATATAAATGAACAAACATTGCATATTTTATCTCTATTGGTTTGGAATCATGGTTTTAAATCTTAAAAATAGTTTTTTTCATTAAAAACTAATTATTTCATGTATTTTTTTAAAGACCGGTTCATTGAGATCTGACCAATCTTGGTTTGACCGGTTCCGGTTTGATAGGTGGATCAATTCGGTCACTAGTTCTAGTTTTTAAAACTATGATATATATATATATATATATATATATATATACAAAAGTTTGTATTACAATGCTTCTATGACAGACATGACAATGTATATGACAGTGAGTTAAGGCCTATGATTGTGATATATATGACAGTGATTCTTGCTGCTATCTTATGAGGATATGGGGTGACCTAGGATTGGCCCTAGGTGGGCTAATGTGATTACTGATGAAAGTCTTATGTCTCATGATTATTGTACTTTGAATCTCAACTGAAAATTAATGAATATCTAATAGAAGAGGAAGAATTGCTTTATAGGTTTCCCCCTTGTGGGGTTTTTTCTTGGTCTTTGACCAAAATCATTGTGTCTCTATTGTGTATGCTTTTCCTTTGTTGTTCCTTATTGTTCTGTTGCATTATTGATGTCATTGTTCTCTTTACATAGTTGCTAATGATGATATGATGTTATGGGGTGAATGTAATATGAAAAAAGTTAAAAAATTAAGTTATCTACAATAGAGAATAATCTAGCCCTAAAAACTAACATGTTATCAGAGTCGGGATGAAGAAAAGTCATTGAGATCACCCATGTGAAGGCACCTATGTTGAAATTCATGATCAATAGGGTGAAATGATTGAAGATGTTGGAGACCTAAAAGAATTCTAGGGTTTGAAGGAAGCCTAGGGAACCCTTTTTTTCTTGCACTAGAGGTTAGGGTTTGGGAGAAACCCTAGGAGTGGCCTTAGATATGGTAAATTCCTAGGTTCTACAGTATTGGAACCCTATTTTGATTATGATAATTGAGAATCTATTGAGTTATTCAAGTATTTGTGATAGATTAAGTGTAACCCTAGATGGGTTAGTCTCTCAATAGGAGATGGTATGATGTAGATCCAGTGATAATCTTGTATAGTGATAGTTGGGATTGGAAGAATATAGAAATGTAAATGCAAGTGGTACTCAAGAAGAAGAATTTCTTGTGTAGACGACTAACAACGATGCCTCATGGCTAGAAGGATGCAAGATCAAGAGGGAGTTGATAGCTTCCTACAATCCTCCTTGAAGATAAGTACTTTCAAGACATAAGTTATGACATTGTTCTTGTTTATTCTTCCTGCATGAGTATTTGAATACTATTTTCACTAACTTCTTGGATGAAGATCTGATCCATCTTGAGGATCATCAAGATGCATAGTAATGCAAGAAGAGTTAGCTCCAAGAAGAAGCCGATGCGGGAAAATGAAGAAGCCACTCTCATATCTAAAGAAGAAAGACAATCCTTCCTCATCATCATGTACATCTTCATTATGTTTATTTACTTTACTATTATTGCTCTTGTTCTGGGGTCAAAAAGTACATTTGATGAATGTAATGACCTAGTCCTCAAGATCGAGATTGAGGAGGATGCAAAACCATCCCATGATTAGAGTGGCACTTGAAAGATGGACAAGGGCTCAGACTTTCAAGGAAGGATCCTAGTCTCCCAAGTTTATTGAAGATGTTTCCTATTTAAAGGGAGCACACTGTCATGTAACAATAAGATATTATAAAATAAGGAGATGTTGAGAAGTAATATGTCCTTCATGGCCTTGGTCTTCAATTATTTGCTTGTTCATGTGTTGCCATGATGCTTCCATGTCTTTTTACACCAAAGTTCTTGTGACAACCAACAATGTGCTTTCCATTTTAGCATGGTGGTGTGACAATTGTAAGCATATTTTTATTCATATGATAGCACGGATTAGGTAAGTTAGTTAACTAATTAAAATTCATCCCTATCCAATTAGATATGCATGTGATTTAAAGACAATATTGAGTAGACACTGGTATTGATGAATTTTCATTCGAATTTGTTGAGAATCCATGTGGCAGAGAAAATCCTTGTATAGGTTTTAAAGAATTGAGTGATATTGCCAATATTTATAAGTCAGTGATACATAACAAGGACAGTGAAAGTATTTAGCCTGAAGATACATGATATCTATGAGGAAATTTGTTCAACTATTCTGCCTTTTTGCCTTGGAAAGATCTTGAGTTTGTTATTTTCTATAGAAAGGAGTGAGATGTTTTTGGGATTGTCCCCCATCACTCATGGGAAGCCTACTTGAGAAATGTATTGGCACTACAACAAAGAAGTTAAGTCCTTGGCGTTGGGGTTTCCATGGAGTTCTCCTCACAACCATATGGGAGACTTTTAACCAAGGCCCGATTGGTCTGTAACGTGGAGCCTTTGGTGCTAGGTTTTCCATGGGGTGTCCCAACAGCCATGTGGGAGGCCTCCAACTAAGGCCCCACTACATTCAATCCTTTGGAGTTGAAAGAAAATCAAGAACCATATCGCTCAATAGTTGGGTTCTTCCTTTACCCTTTGAACCATTTAGAAGGTGGGACATGGAAAGGTTGAAGGGGGTTGGCTGATTGACAACTAACAACATTTCTTAAGGTGGCACCATGGCATCATGGATTATGATTTGGTGAGCACATAGACTTGGCATATGGGCAAGATGATTTAGTGGCCAAAACTTACATGCAATAGATATGAGGGAGGAGGTCCAATGATACTCTACCCAACAACCAATATAAACTAAAATGTGCTCAAGTATACATATTATAAGATTCCCTTCCCACATTAGATTGTGGAATTATTATTCATGCATAGATTTAATAATCTAGATTCAAAAGTGCGCAAATCTGACTACTACTAGAACTTGAAGTTTAAGAAACCGTAACTCAGTCTACGAGTGTCCAAATTGGTTTAATGGGAGGTCGCCGGAAATGTTTCACAGGAACGATCTATTGGTTTATCTGATTGGGCCATAACTCTAAGTCTTATCCTCATAAATACAAAGAAATAGATTGGACTGTGAACCCATGGTTGAAAGTCACATAATGACTTATTATTTCTTGTACTTGAATCAGAGTGGTTAGGGAACCCTGGAGATTCCTCAAATCATGTCTCTTCAATCATAAAGGAGATCACAATGATGGTGCAAGGGTTCTCCTAGTATTGTCTACCTCCAAAATGTTGTAAAATATAAGTCTTTGCTTTGACTGTCCTTCCCTGTCCATGCTTTGCTTTATTGCAGTATTGTTTTTATGAACTAGGATCCTAGTGCTTGAATTGCGTTTTTTGTTTATTTATTTGTTCAGGTCTTGTTGCACTCTTTTTGTCAAAGTTAAAGGAAGCAAATGTGCCATTTTTTTTCTTCTATAGAATCATATAATCTATCAACAGTTCATATGTCATTTTAAACTCATTCTGCAAATTATGTAATGTAAATGATGCTAGTAAGACCGTGAATGTATGTAACAACCTATGTAAGCCTCTTATTTTGGTAAGAGTTTCATATTATGAGGTTTTTCGTCTCACTGATTCATTTAGGCTTCTAAACACAAATGGTCAAATTGTTTTTCCTCCAACCTCACACCAAAACTAGGGTGGAATTCTTCGTCAAAGTCTTAAGTGAGTCTTAGTATTTTAAGCGAGTCTTATGTAAAAGTGATTTGGGAATAATTTAAGCTAATTGAATAAATTATTTTATTACAAATCATTTAGTCTACTATATCGTATCTTGTCATAGATTGGGTATGTTTTTTGAGGGTCTAAGCGGAACAGGTATTCCCCCTTTGAGGGTTGAAATTGTAAGTTTTATGTAAAAAATGTTTTAATGCATGGCATTTCATACTTAAACACCATGGTTAAATAATTAGAGGTTGGAAAAAATAATTAATCCCTTCATGTGTCAATTAATTAAATTTTCTGGCAAAATAAATTAAAATCTTAAGCCATAAATTTAATTAATTAGAGTCAAATTAACATGTCTTAGGAAAATTATTTTTTCCAAGTGAAAAATTTGTGGGTCTTAAAAAATTTAATTTTTAGAGGTCTTCCACCAAGGGAATATTGAATATTTAAAAAAAAAAAATGACCCTTAGGCCTTAGTGGTTAAGTCAAAGTCAATTTTTTAGGAGATTAGTTCAAAATAATTAATTTTGAGCTAATTAAAATTGAATTAAATGATAAATTCGAAAATTTCTCAAAAATAAAAATTCGAAGGTTAAGATTAAGAGATGATCAAGTTTTTTTTGATGACCAAGATTATTTTGACAAGGATCAAGGAAACTAGCCGTTATTTTTCACTAGGAGGATTTATCTATAAATTAGAGAGTCATTTGAGTCTCTAGCCATCTAATTTTTGGCTAAAAAGTTACTGTTGAAGCATTTGTGTAAACTATTGTCCTGCTGAGAACTATTTTTTCGATCATAATAAAGACTTTGGGGTGTAACTCACGGTGTCCATGTTCATTGATTTGTGGTATGTATTGACTACGAGCTTTTGTATGTTGTGCTAATATATGTTTATTTTGGAATAAATACATAGCGTTTGCAGGTACTTCAGTCCCTGGTCTCCAAGTTCACAAACTGTGGACACAGATCAATTTTGGTTGGATCTTAAATATTTATGTGGTGGATTAAATCTTCATTGAGGCTATACTGTGCATGGGGTTTCTAAAGTGTTTTTGACCATTTATCAAAGAAAATAACCATAAAAATATTTTTCTCAAAAATTTAAATTTTTATAACTCTTGTATATTTGTAAATTTTGTAAATTTTTTTGTAAATTTTTTTTGCTAACTTGGATTTTAGGGTTTTAAAAGATTTTGTATATATTTGGGTGTTTTATTTTCATTTTTGTAGGTTGAATCAAGAGATCAAGCTGAAGTAGAGCTAGATCTAGGCCCTTGAGAGTAAGATCTAGTCTCTAGAAAATTTTACCAAACTATCCACTGAATATTTTGCAGCAAAATTCAGATATAGAGTTGTTTTTGTTTTTTTAAAGTGTGGGTTTCACTTTTTAGGCCTCCGGGACCTAGATTCAACCCCTTGAGGGCTAACATCTTCCTTCTCTTGGCCAATGTCAGCCTAATAACCCCCTGCATTAGCCTTTTTGGCCACTTGGAGGCAAGCCATAGCCTCCAAGGGCCTCGATCCTCCCTTCAAGCCCCTGTGTTGGAGTTTTGAGGCCTTAAGTGGCTTAGCTGTCAGGCCAGTGATAACTCCACAAAATAAATTGTGTTTTGAATTAAGATGAAACATGAATATATACATGGAGAGTGAGACTATTGGGTTTCATCTCCTAATGTCTCTTCATCTTCCAATTCTCTTTATTTTCCTATCTACAATATTTACGTGGATTTACCTAATCCTAAAGATTGGGTGTCAACATTGGCCCCCTTAATCTGAAGGGATGTTGGTGAGTCTAAGCATCATTCTGAATCTTTCAAACTTTTTTCTTCCAAGCACTTTGGTGAAGATATCTGTGATTTGCTCATTTGTGGAATAATGGCGTAGGTGGATTGTCTTGGCCTCAACATGATGTCGAATCAGATGGTATTTTGTATTGATGTGCTTCATTTTATCATGGAACTTTGGGATCTTGGCCAACTTTGTTGTAGAAGTGTTGTCAATCAAGAGATGAGTTGAATGCACTTTTTTATCTTACAAATCTTCTAGAATTTTCCTGAGCCACACAATTTCCTTTGTTGCTTCAGCTGTTGCCGCTTATTCTACATCAGTTATGGAATCTGCTAAAACTAATTGTTTGCATGACCTCCAAGAGACAACTCCTAATCCAATACTCATAACATAACCTGACATAGATACATCAATTTCTTTATCTCCATCGAAGTTTGAATCAGAGTATCCAATCAAGCTGAAGTCGCTCACCTATGTATACTTAAATCCAAAGTCTTGAGTTCTCTTCAAGTGCTTTAGAACTCTTTTTGTAGCAAACCAATGACCCTCACAAATCTTTTGCATAAACCTGGAGAGGATTCCAACAACAAATGAAATATATGGTCTGGTAGTAGTCAGGTAGTTGAGACTTCCTACGAGCTGTCCATATTTTGTTGCATCCACAAATTCTTTTCCTTAAGTGGATGTGAGCTTTAAGTTCTGTTCTATTGGAATAATCAAGGGATTTCACTCAGCCATGCCAAACCTATTTAACATATCTCCAATGTACTTCTTCTGAGAGAGGAATATAAACTTCGGATGTTGAGTTACTTCAATACCAAGATAGTAGTGAACATAGCCCAAATCTATCATTTCAAAACCTTTCCTCAAATCCTTCTTTATGGATGAAACATAGTTCTCATTGTTCCCTGACATTAGAAGATCATCTACATACACCACAAAATATACAATTGTTTTTCCAACTTTCTTGACAAACAAAGTTGCATCATCAAGATCATAATCTTTGAAGTTTAGTTTCAGAAGATGCTCAGTTAACTTCTCGTACCAGGCTCGTGGTGCTTGCTTGAGGCCATAGAAGGATTTTACAAGCTTGCATACTTTGTGTTCTTAACCCTTGACAACAAATCATTCTGGCTGGGACATAAATGTTCTCTTTCAGATCTACATTCAAAAAAGTATTGTTTACATCCATTTGATGGAATTTCCAATCATTCTGAGCTACCAAGGCAAAGAGTGTCCATTTGGTATCCCATTTTGTTTTGGGGGAAAAGTCTCCTCATAGTCAACCCTTTCCTTCTATGCAAAACCTTTCGCCACGAGCTTGCCTTTATGCTTGTCAAGAGAGTCATCTGCTTTATTCTTGTTCTTGATGACCCACTTGCAACCTATTAGTTTGGTTTCTAGTGGAGGATCGACCAGCTTCCAAGTGCCATTCTTTATCAAGGCATCATATTCTTTTTGCGTCACTTCTTTCCTTTCATCATGAGAAGTGATTTCTTTGAAGGAAGTTGGTTCAAAATATGTAGACAAATGCAGTTCACAATCATAAGAAACATCCATATCAACAGGTGAATCAGAATCATCTACATCACTTCCATTCTGTCTGGTTGAGCTTCTTGTTTATGTTTTTCCAAGCTCATCAGGACGAACACTTTCAAGTGTCTTTGTCAGCCATTGTGGAGGACCTTTCTGAGATGGCCCATGTTGCTCAGTTGATTGAGTTGGGATTGAATCAAGATTTAGTCTCCCAATTTTGTTAATCACATCAATCAAAGTGTTTTCTAGATCAGTGGCTGGAGCTTCATGCGGGGGAGAGAGTGCTCCAGAATAAGATTCCACCGATTGATCCAATATAAGAATCTCATTATCAAATTCTTGGAAAGATTTTGCATATCCGAATCTATCCATGATCAAGTTGTCACTCAACAACATTGTCAGCCTTAAAAGATTCAAGAAATATCACATCTCTAGATATTATAAAATTCTTATTGACTTCATCATAGAGACAGTATGATTTGGAGGTGTTTGAATACCCTAAGAAGATACACTTGTGACTCCTTGCACCAAGTTTGTCTCTTTTTTCCTTAAGTATCAAGGCATAATAGGTGGAACCAAACCCTGAGATGACTCACCGAAGGAATGTGGCCATACCACATTTCATAGGGAGTCTTGTTTTTTATAGCATTAGATGGACACATATTCTTTATATACACAACACATAGAACTACATAAACCCAAAACATCAGTTTAACATTCTTGAAAAACATCATGGAAAGTACCATCTTTAAGATTGCCCTGTTCATTCTTTCAGGTACTCCATTCTATTGGGGATTATAGGGAAAATGTTTTTGACGTTTGATCCCATGCTGGCAAAGATAATTTTCAAATTCATTTGAAGTGTATTTTTTCATTATCAATGTGAATAGAGCCAATATGGGATTGTGCATCATTTTCAATCCATGCATGAAAGTTCTTGAATGTTTCAAAATCTTTAGATTTGTTCTTCAATAAATAAACCCAACACATTATGGTGTAGTCATCAATAAATTGCATCATATATTTATTACCATTTGCAGAAGGAACATACATTAGACCACATAAATCAAAATGAATGAGTTCAAGTTTTCTATGTGCTCTAGAATGAGAATCATGAAAACACTGTTTGCTATATTTTCCTAAGATATAAGCATCACATTGCTTAAGTTTCCAAGGAATTGTAGGCAAACCAGTAACACCATTTTTCTTCAACAAACAAAAGTGTCGTAGTTCAAGTGTCCAAATATAGCATGCCATAAAAGACTTGATGGAAATGTACCTTCATCATAGTAAGAATTAATTGTATGAGAAGTTCTGTGCACAAGCATAGGTTCTTTGCAGCCTCAGAAGTATTTCTTCTTCTATCCCCGTCATGACAAGTGAGTGATTTGATGCTTTTTTGACCTCAACCTTACCATCAAATATATGAATGGAGTGTCCTTGCGAATGAATGTGAACCAAAGGCAACAGGTTTCTCCTCAGCTTTGGGAGATATATAACATCATGCAAAAGAAATTTTGGAAGACTAGGAAATTTGAGCCTAATGGTGCCAAGCCCTAATGGCTTGAGTTTTGACGTGTTTGCAAAGTATACTGCTCCATCAACATTGTCAGTGAATTCTTCAAAGAAATCTCTCTTGAAATTCATGTGGGAAGTTGCTCTTGAATCAAGCAACAAATCATATTTCCATGAAGCAAGTGAAACATTGAATAAGTCTTCAGTTACTCCAATGTTGCAATGTCACACAACATAGTGAGCGGACTTGGGTGCTTTACCTTTCCCTTTGTCCGTTATTTTACTTTTCCCTTCATTTCTTTCCTGCTCAATTTGGTCGCAAGGCAACTTACAAGTGGAAGCATCATGTCCATCTCTATTACATCATATGCAATGAAGATCAAACTTTTCTCCTTGGATTTGTTTGTGCCTCCTGCCTCTAAAATTCCTCCTTTCTCTTCCTCTTAGGCCACCTCTTCCTCTAGAAAAATCTTGTGCATGATTCTTCTCCTTCTGTGCAAGACACATAACTTCTTCAGTAGACTGAGGAGTTATCTTCTTTCCAAAAGCCTTCTCTCTTTCAACAAACTTTTTCTCAAGGGAATCAAAGGTAATCTCCTTAAGATTGCCACATGCTTGCAATGACTCAAGATAATGTGAATAGGTGGGATATAGTGCCTTGACATAAGCTATGATAGGAATGTTTATTTCAACACCAGTGGATTTTATGTCATGCATAATGGATCTTACTTTTGATGCTAAGGTAAGAGGGTTATCATTTTTCAAAATTCAAGACTAAACAACTAAATCATCAATTGAACAACTTCAAGTTCAGAGTGTGAGCCATACAATTCCTTCAACTTCTTTAAGGCTTCAAAATAATTTGAAAATGGAGAAATATTGTGACTCACCTCTTCATTTTTTGATGCTATAATCGAGATATAGGCCTTGTTGTTCTTGTTTTCTCAAATGCCAAGATCCTTGTCTGAAGTGGGCTTTTCAAGTGCATTGTCTTCTACACCTTCACAAACTCCTTTCCACAACTCATTGAAAATGAAGGTCTGTTTTATCTTCCAGGACCACTCAGGATAGTTCTCCTTGCCAGTGAGAACTATTCCCACAATAGATATGAGTGAATGCATTCTTAGAAAGGACTACGCGCTTCACAATAATGCAACTTTATTTGATATCTTCTTGAGTAAAAGATTGAATAGAAAAAATCCACTTTTCATTATACCAAGTCAATATTTTAATTTCCCATGCATCATATATCACCACTCCTTCAACTTATGCCCTTTCCATAAATCAACCTATGCACTTGCTTCCCCCATAAGCCAATGCATCATTCTTTTTTGTCCTCTCCATCCATCCATTTATGCGAATAAAAATGGAGAATGGTGAATGAAAACAAGCTATAAAAGATATTAAATATTCAGAAACATTCTACGATGATACTCCTCCCTATGAGTACAAACAGTTTATGCTTCCGAATGTTATTCTTGAAAATTTCCTGCAGGTCAGAACGTTGGAAAAATATGAGTGGAGAGTAATTGGAGTTGAATAATCGCTTACATGGGTGCACTATGCTAATCCTGATGGAGTTTTCATGTTGTTTCGACGGCCTTGCCGAGACAATGAGAGTGACAGTGAATGAAAATGAAGATGAATGGAAAAAATGTATTCCAAGGATTCAATGTTCAAGAAACTATTACGATGATAAATATGAGTACAGGGATGTTGTGATGACTTTATATGTGTGTTGGGAGAATGCACCATAAGTAGACAGGCCATGCTATCCCTAATATTTAAAACCATCCATATGCAGTCAATGCACATATGACATACATAAAATGTAGCATAGAAAAGTCAACAGACCACATATCATACGCATTGCATGCCTATCAATGAAGTTCAATGCACCTCCAAAAACCAAATATTAATGCACAAAGAAACTCACAGTTAAATTTAATGCAATGCACAAATCGTCACAACCTTTATAGGAAGCGTATATAATTCAACACATAGTTAAAACTTTACGTAGTTTAGAAGATTCTGACCAACATGCTCAGTGTGGAGCATATAATGTCCTTATATCCAATATATCAACCAATCTTCAAAAGGATCTCATCACACATTCTTTAACACAGAATACGACTGCACCAATTAGCTACGGTGTTTCCATAGGATTGATACCAAGCTAGCTTCAACTCAAAGCGTAAAGAAAAGATATGGTAGAGGATGGTAGGATTTGAAAAATAAAACAGACTGCAAAAAAAATGGCAGGAGGGAGTTACAAGGGCAGAAAGGGAAGCCAAAAATGAGGAGTTGGCTCTGATACCATGTCAAACCAGAAGTAACTCCACCAAATGAATTGTGTCTGTTGGGTTTCATCTACCAACGTCTCTTGATATTCTGATTCTATTTATTTTCCTATTTACAATATTTACATGGATTTACCTAATCCAAAAGGTTAGGTGTCAACACTAGCCGTGGGATTTTTGAGCCTCAGCCCCCCTCTGATACCCTAGATGGATGCCTTAGGGCTAGCTGTGGGATTTTTAGCCCCTAAATCCTAGTTGTTTGCCCCTTTTTGGCCAGCGTCCAACCTTTTGAGGCTCTCCTCCTTCAGCGTTAGCCTTTTTCAGTCTCCTCTTGCCTCTTTGATCCTTGATTTGTCCTCCTAGCCTCCTCTTCCCTCAATGCTAACCTTGTTTGGCTTATCGTTGGCCCTTTTTTCGCTAGTTCCATATTTAAAAAATTTCAAGACTAATTCCTTGGTGGTTTTGCAAGAAATTTTGTTCAAAAACTTGTGTTTTCAGGTGCAAGATCATTGGAGAAATTTTGGGCTACTTGGTGTTGAGTCTCAAAATTGTCTTCCATCTTCATCCATATTTCCATCATTTCATAACCATTTAGCCCTCATTTCATAATTATATAGCCTAAAACCCTACATCTAGTAATCATCTTCATGATCATATGGGTTAAAATAATCATTTTCCAAAGTTATTTATTTCATGTATTTTTAAGTGAATTTATGATTAAAAACTGGGAAATTAACATGCTTTCATATATATATTAATATATATATATAATTATATATATATGTATGAGTTTTGTGACATGTGTAGGATTTATTTGGAGGTTCTAGAAGGATCTTACTTGGCCTCCCAAGAACAAATTCGAATTTCAACTCAAGAAGTGGGTCATATTCCAAGGAGAAAGATCATGAAGATCTTAATGTGTCATGGGATTTGTATCTAGTATTTAGGGATAAGTTGAGACAAGTAAGGATTTAGTAGATATTTAATGGATTTACATTTATTGAGAAGATATCCCTAATTCATGTATAAATAAGAGGAGCATCCTTCAAAGGAAGCCAACAATTGTCAATGATTCATTAGCATCAGATTTATGATTGTTTATTCAACATGAATAATATTATTTTCTTGCAATTATGAGTTATGAATATTGCTTGATTCTTAAGGAGTGATAGTTTTTCATGTGTGCTCATTGAGGAATGCAAGGATCCTATTTGGTTAAATTTTCTATAAATTAGCATAGTTTTAATTCAATATTTCCTGTTTCAATTTTACAATTAAATCACTTAGATGTGTTATGATTTATGTATGATTTTTGAATGGTTTTGGTTTAAAATCTAGTTTGCGTACGAAATGATAACCAAGGATTTAAGTTAAATTCTCTTTCTATCAAATTATGAATCACAACTAAAAACCATCCTTTTGAATTTATTAAATTGTTTCTTGAATTCCAATTTGTGATTTGATGCAATGGTAATGTTGTTGGAGTAGAACTATGAGGAAGGACAACCAGGACCTCCTAAGTCAGGAACCCCTTCTCTTGCTTTCTACATATCACAAACTGCTGCTCTTTAGTTTCTTTTCTTGAGGACAATACTGAGGGGAAGGACAATCAAAACCTCCTAAGTTAGGGGCCTCTTCCTTTGCCTACTGCATATTGAATAAAAGACTTTTTAGTTTCTTTAAAACTTAGAACTTATTTGTAATATGCATTTCCATTCTAAACAAACTTTTTACAACAGTTTCATTTGAGGTCCCATATATTTTGGTTTGCTTCTAAGCTTATTAAACCCCCGGGTTGAAAAATTAAATGACAGGAATTTGTCATACAATTAAATTGCCCTACACTTGGGCAAGTTGATCTTCAAGGCCTTGGTGCTAGTTAAACTAATCCTTCTTGCAAACAAGAAGAAACTCCCTAGATTTCCAATGACAAACATCAAAAGAATTGCAACCTTAGCTTACGACTAAAACATGAAACATGTAGTACACAAAAAATCACTTACCTATTTAGCGAAGTTCCTATTGAATTCCTTTCAATGCTTTCCACAACCAACTTTTCCTCAATGCCTTAGAGGATTTCCCAATTCTTTCCACATCTTCTCCATGATGCTCCAAAAGAGATCTGCATAGACAAAAACATTCAAAATGATCAAATCATATTGAATATAAAATTAAAGGTAAATGAAGTTCTTAACTTAGCATACATCATATAGTTGAACCAATAATCAGTTATAAACCGTGTGAATGATTAAGGAATCTCATAAACAAAATAGACATGCTTAAGAAAGAACAATTGCTTTGTATTGAATTTAAAGGAGAACAAGATTACAACCTAGTTGCCTTGATGTCACAAGCCTCTTCCCATGATCTCCAACCTTTTCCTTGGATGAAAATCCTTATAGCCCTATTTCAGGGCATAAGCCTACCTTCAATGGTCCTCTCCAACCCTCTGGCCTATGTTTGATTTATAGGCCAAGAGGAGGAGGTTTGAGATCCTCTTCCTAAGGGATAAGATCCTCAAAAGGTGGAATAAGAGATCCACAAAGAGAGGGAATTAGCTCCATGAAGAGAGGGATCATGCTTGAGTAAGCATCAACTGAAAGCCTTTAGTTGGGAAAGATTCACCCAACAAAGCTTCTATAATTTACTTTTTTATTTTTACTTGGGTTGAGTCATGTGCGTGGTGCACAGTGTAAGACAAAGCGCACTTTTGCACTGACTTTAATGGTCAAGTCTATGTATGCGTAGAAACTAGCTAGGGAACCACGCAGGTACTTAAAAATAGGTTTTTGGGCTTTGTAATCCAGAAATTTCATTCTTTTTGGGATTATTTAGCTTCTAGCCTTGCAGGGGAATGCTTTGGAACACTTTGATGGACAACAAAAGATCCAGATTGACGGTCATTTTCCTAATGGGGACAAAATGACGTGTAACAGGTTACCCCCTAAAGTGCAAAGTCAAAAAAAAATGTTTGAGGACTGAAGCGCTTTATCATGCCAAGGTTCAGATTAAAGACCATAGTTGGAGACCTGAAACAAATAATCAAAGGTTACAATACAATATATAACCATCACTGAGGTAGGCAATTCCATACATAGAGCATAAATATCTCAAAGAATTAGTCTGGAAATACATCTGAAGATCCATGTCAACAAAAGACACAATATGGATGCAACCATCAATGGATCTATGTTTACAATCATGAATATTTTATAACTCCATGTAGCTTGGATGGATGAAACTAGATCCAGGGTCTTGATCTCCATCTCTCGATCCGTACTACAAATCTTTAAACCACATGAGTGAATATATCATAGTTGAACATGGTAGAAACCACTTGATTACTGGTCAATAATGTGAACCGTTAACAAGTGTGAGAGAAACCACCAATAATGATAGTGGTTCTCAAGGTACTTACAATGCAATCTATGAAGTGTTAAAATATGTCTTGAAGTCAAATACTCATAGAATCATTCGATCGAAGATCAATGATGAGAAGCTGTCGTCGAAGGTGAGAAACCTGCCATTAAGGCATGCAAGCTCCAAGGTACTGAAGAAGGTTTCTAGATCAACTTCCTAGATAGTGAGTTGAAGTCGATAGGAAGCAACCCATCATAGGAGGGCCTACGACACGAAACTCATGTCAAGTTTTGAAGATAAGTTTGAAATAATCTAAGACTGACTCAGGGATGGTCAACGCAATTGAGGGCTACAAATTGCAAGGTAATTTTGACAGAGGTTGGACTTATCTTGAACATATCAATGACACAAAATTTTGAATTAGCAACATTTGACTCAAAAATAGGACCAAAAACCAATTTGAAGACTTTCAATGAGGTATGGTCAGCTGAGAGACAAATGGATTTCCCAGCCCGGACACAATGGTGACGAAGTTTCATGTTCAACAGCGGCATATTGCCTTTTGTAATACAAAAACAAACATTCTTTCCCAATTCCCCCCACCATTATTGACAAGTACGTTTTTATTTTTGTGCAAGATTGAGGAGGATAACATTTTCTTTTCGTTTAAGCTTGTTCTTCAGATGAGTCCTTCGAAATATTTTTAACGAACCCCAGGAAGGAGTGGTTCGGTCTCGTCATGATTAACAAGTCCTACACTGTTTATGTTTAACCAATCTAGCAGAGGGGTAAATCGATGTCATTTTCATGTTTAAAGAGTTTGAAAAGACACGAAAAGAAAACTCTTTCAGTTCTTTTAATGAGCCCAGAGAAAGTAAAGCTCGATGTTTTTCAGTTTTTGGGATTCAGGGGAAAAACATAAGTAAACTCCACAGTGTCCTTTTTCGTAAATTTAGTCTCTCAAGCCCATAAAAGGGTAAAATAATGCAGGAGAGAACTCTATTGACCATGTTTAGTCAACGTATACCTTTTTTGTAAATAATCTAGTTCAATATGTAAAAGGATTAAACTTATACTGAATAAACGACTATACATTTACTTTTATGAGTTTCAATAGTCAAATACTCAACGATATTTTCATGTTTAGGGAGTCTAAAAAGGGCTTAAAGAGAACTCCGGGTTTCGTTTTTTCATAAGTGTTAATGAGTTCGAAAAAGTGATAAAAATGTACTCATTACAAAAATGATTCATTTTCGTAATTAAACCTGTGTTCTGCATATTTAAACTCAAAAATCAGCGTAACTGCTCAAAAACATAGTAAAAGTATTAAAATTTTGAATTTTGAGAAGCAAAAGGAAAAGAATAATATTTTAATCGGCCTAAAAAGTTTATACAAGTCCAAAAATTTAAAAAGATTTCACCATTTGTGTTTTCACGATTTGAGAGCTATTGAGAATGCATTTTTACCAAAAACTTTAGCAGTGGATTTTGACCAAACTGGTGGACCAAACCACAAACTGTTTTCTCCACGTAAGAGACCTTTCCATTATCTTCATTTTGATTTCTTTCATTTTGCATTTCACAGTGAATTTAACTTTTTTTAGGGGGTTTTATTAATTTAAAAATCATCCTTGGTGTGCGCAGTTCCTCTTCATCGGGTCCATGCACACCGACCCGATTTTTTATATTGAAAAATGTGATTTGCGTGGTTTTTCACATAAGAATTGTGCAAATTCACTTTGTTTGCAAAAGAGGCCCGCACATAGTGCCAAGGTTTTGGAAAAAACTTGTAAAACGGCCAAAATTGCTTGCAAAATTTATCACAATGTTTTCTAATCATCCTCCACGGTTATTTTCAGGGTTTTGATCTGCAAGAATGGAATGGAGGGAGATAGAACACGAAGATCAAGATGCAACAACTTTGAATAACCCAGAAACACTACAGGGTTTGATAAATTGTGGTCTATACAATTTTTTTATGATCTCGGGCATGAAGGCTCAGCTAGATTTGCTGACATGGATAGTGAGAACATGGAATGTTTAGGAAGAGTATTTCCAAATTGGAGACCACAGATTTACCATAGATGCAGATGAAACATATTTCCTAACTAGGATTTCACGTTGTAGGGTTGATATTTCTTTATATGGGCACATATGAGGTGGAGAAAAAAAAAAAAAATTCCTAGAGGAACATTGTTTTAGAGGGCCCCAACTCAAAGATGGACTGATTGGCATCAAAAACATTGAGAGGCTTTTGTTGAGGACCATTTCTTTCATTGTTGCATGATTGTGTGGAAGGGAAATGCTTCATTTGTTCACTAAGGCTAAAATGAATATTTTTGTGGAGTGTTCTCAACCTACCATATTCAACTGGTGTGAGGGGGTTGTTGCCAACCTCAAAGGGAAACTAACTAGAGTAAAGACCAGAAAAATAAAAAACTTTGGGTATGGTGCCATTTTTGTCTCATTTTCTCTAGAGAGGATCCCTCTTCTTTCCCCAAAGGTATCCATAGATGAAGGAGGACCTCGAGATCCTCGTATGCTACAATGGGTTTCAGTTATGGCACACCAAGAAGGTGGTGATGGCCCAACTGTGAGATATACTCTTGATTTTTTTGGGTGGCTGGAACGTCAGATCATCATGATCAAGGAATTTCCATATGCGAGCATGGATTACAATGGTAATCTAGATATCACACTTCCTGTCGGAATGCAATGGGGTGACATAGGTAAAATTTCACATTTTGGTTGTTTTATGTTTTTTGATTTTATTTTATTTTTTGACATCCAAAACTAACTATATAAAATAATCATGCAGATGTGGGCCCAATCAGACCAGTAAGATTATGTTGATTTGACAGACGTGGTGAGAAGCCAACAACTCATATGGTACATAATCTTGATGCAGTAGAGGCTTTAACTAAGCTCAAGCACAACATGGAGAGGTTGACTCTGGATATCCTAGATGTTGGGATCGATGATTTGCCTCTCCATTACCATAGGAATACCATGGGAATTCCTGGGCCAATCAGTCGCTTGCGACGACAAGTAGCTCACGCCATCGTCTGCTACAATGATCACCATGCTTAGTTTCTAGTCATAGGGCTAGATTTTGTGTTTTGATATATCAACATGTTTGGATAATAAAGGCCATGGGGCCTCATATGTCTTGGATGACATTTTGCAAAGTCACACTTTTAACAAACATTTTGATTAATGAAAACAACTACTGTTCTCTCAGTTTATCTTGTACAATATGTGGATGGATATTGTTTTTTCTTTCTTACAAATCTTAAAAATGTTGATTTAGCACATAATTAACCAATGCATTAATTAATGTGTTTAAATATCTTGGAATGTGTTGATATTCAATGTAATTAAATTCTCTCTCCAAGAGACGAACTCGCAAAAATGTTAGTAACATTGTAGAACTTCTTAATAAATAAACATTGTTTAAATGTAATACTATGAGTTGATAATCTAACCTAATGATCAATCGACGAATACCAAATGAATTTGCGTCAAATAATAGCTCAATAACTACACTATATTTTGCGATGTTATTTGTTGTTCGACCAAGACATATTCTATGAATATTAAGTAACTCATTAGTGGGTGAATAAATAGCCCAAGTTGTGGAAGACAAGTTCTGAGTACTACGACTAGCGCCATCAGAAAATCCAATGTAAGTGTGAGGGAGCATTGACATCTGCAAATCAAGTGTAACACAAGATAAGTAGGAGAAGTAGCATAAAATCGTAAAAAAATGCTAAAATTGTCACACATACATATAAAATATGATACAACAATATACAAAGTATTCACGGATTGGATTAAGCATAATATTTCTTTAGGTAAAGACCATTTCTAAGCTTTCCTAAAGAAATGTCGTCATAAATCAACTAGCTCATAAGCCCCTTTTTCCAGTACATGTTTTATAATATAAGGACCATACCATATGGGTTCGAATTTACCGACACCTAATTTATCATTCTCTTGATCATAAACCAAGACTAGGCCACCTTTTGAATATGAGCGAGGATTTACATTTTTGATCAAAATGTGCCTTAACTTGTTTCTTATGAGTCTCATTAGCTAATCCAACATCACAATGAGTCTCATCTAATCATGCTAAGTATAAAAAGTGTTCATCCTCTGCAGAAGTGGTTGGTCATAATTTGATTGGCAATTTTAATGACGAAATTTCACATTCAATAGGTAAGACTAGGTCCAGACAGTAAACCAGTTGGAAGGGAGTAAAACTAAGTTGCACGAAATGCTGAAACGTTTCGAAGTTTCCGAAACAGGTACCTTTAGAAACGTCACATCCAAAAAATGGAAACGTCATATGACAATTTAGCAAGCAAAAGGGAACAAAACCCATATATGACAGTGTAGAAGAAAAACCAAGTCTATATTAACTCTCATATATGATTACATGATGGTCAAGTTTCGGAGTTTTCGGTATGGGTACAGCCCGAAACGGTAGGTTCCTAGAAGTTTCATGCAACATAGGAGTAAAAAAAATGAAGTTTTTGTTGAGGTACGATATGCCCACAAGGCTGGAAAAAACATCAGATGCCAATTTCGTTTATGAATTCCGACAATCCATTTAATCATGGTAGTCAAAACCTTATTTACGGCTTCTACTTGGCCATTTTCTTGCAAGTAATATGGAGTAGAACTGTTATGAAACAAACCTAGCTTCGCAGTAAATTCGGTCATCATAAAATTTCAAAAATGGCTACCATGGTCCGTGATGATGGCTTATGGAACACCAAACCTAGAAATCACATGATTGGATATGAAAATAATTGCAGTTTCACCATCATTCTATATGTAGGCATCGCCTCGACCCATTTTGTAAAATAATCTACTACTACTATAATATACTCATGCCACGCAACCGAGTGAGGGTTACATGTAAGGAAATTGATGCTCCATTTTTCAAAAATATTGACAACTATGATTGGGTGAAGAGGAATTGGAGGTGCATGCATTTTTTGATTATAAATTTGGAAATTGTGGCATTTCTGGATCACAATTATACAATCTTGAACATCGAAGGCTAGAAATACCTAACGCGCAAGATTTTTTGGGCAGTGGAAACCCCTGATATATGACCGCCACAAGCTCCAAAATGACAATCATTCAATGCTTTTTCGGCTTCTTCATGAGTCAAACATTATCTAAAGATGGAATCAACACCATGAAGATAAAACGTATCGCCAACAATATGTTAAAAAGTGTGCAACAAGAAATGCTAAATTTAGAATGTGCTAAAAATAGCATGTCTAAAAATAGCAGTTTGGCCAGTGAGGTCATTGGTCACATTGGGTGAGAGGTGAAACTGCTAAAAATAGAAAGTTATAAAAATAGCATTTCTCGGTCCCTTCCTATTTATAATAGTCCCTAGTCTATCTATAGGAAGTAAAATCAATTTTGGTCTTAACAATAATTTAAAATATTAATTAATTAATCTCCATGAGTTAATTAATTATGGAAAATTAAACTTGAAGTCTTCGTGAGATCATGCAATTATTTTCTCCCTTGATTTAGGAATTTATCCGTTGATTAAAGGAGACAAGGTTCAGTTCTATAATGAGAGAATCAGTTGACTTAGTTCTAACTAGTCAAGTCAAGTTAGATTATTTTAACAAGTTGTTAAAATAATAAAATATAGTTTGTTAATGCTTGCATGCATGTGACAACTATTATTTTAGATAACTGAGGATTCACTTATGGATAACTGTTGCATGTCAGTTCTGTTAGAGACCCAGTTGAGATCAGATGTGGGACAATGTACTATCAGATGCTTAACTATTTCTAGTAAGTAGTTTTTGCATGGTTGAGGAACTAGTGTTCTCAAGGAATACGTAGTTGGACCATTGGTTGTTTTTGGTATGTAGCATATGCTTTTGTTATTATTTCCTAAGAAAACTACGTAAGGACCATAGGGAAATCCTATATAAATAGGGCTTGGGTGGTTCATGAGATATATCTTCATATCTTCATAGTTCGTTGAGAACTGAATAGCTTGGGAGCTAATCCTTTCTGTATTGTGAAGAGGATTTCCACTTGATTGATAATACATGGTTGGGGTTTTATGTTGGTGATTTCCCATGGATATATCTTGTGTTATGTGTGATTAATTCTCTTGGTTAGTTATGCATGTTTCTACTTGATGTTGCTCATGATTTCGATTATACTTCCGCTTAATGTTTTGTAGAAGTAGAACAAATATTATGCTTTAGAACATTGCATATATCGGTTTGTTCTACAGGAGAATTTCTACATGGTATCGGAGCATAGGTGATAAGGCAAGAACAATATACTAGCAGGAGGAATTTGAAGTTTCTTATTCTTGATATAGATCTCAAGTTCTTATCACATATATTTCATCGAAGGCATTCAATGGTTTGAGGCTTGAGTATGCCCTTGATGGCAGCTGAAACTATATAGCTTGGAAGGATCACATGGAGGCAGTTTTGGAAGATAATGGTCTTAAGATTTCATTGATCAAGAAGTCCTTACGCCTACTGACAAGACTGAGCTGGTGGAATGGGGTAAGTGTGTGTCTAGAGCTAGGAGAATTCTCTTGGAGGGTGTTCGAGATCACATAGTCTCAAGCCTCCATGGGAAGAAGTCTCTGTTTGCAATGTGGAAAACATTGAAATATTTATATTAGAATAGCAGTGATCAAAGGAAGTTGGCACTGAAGGACAAGCTTTGAAAGATCAAGTGTGAGAAGGGTGACTCTATTTCTACATTCTTGAACAAGCTCACCACCTGCAGAGATGAGCTTGCAAGCGTAGGAGTCACTATAGTTGATGAGGATATGGTGAGTCTAGCACTCCTTACCCTTCCTAAGAGCTAGCATAGCTACCAAGACTCAGTGAATGGAAGGGACAAACTGCCAGATTGGGAACGACTATGGTCAGATTTGATGCAAGAGGAGATCAGACGGAGCACCAAGGATGGAGCTTCTTCATCAAAACATGATGATGAAGAGAATTGGCTTTAGCTTCTAAAGCTAAGAAATGGAAAGGGAAGGCATCCCATTCCAAGTCTTCTCAAGGAGGGAAGAAGTTTGACAAGTCAAAGGTGAGATGCTTTCATTGTCATGAGTTGGGTCATTATGCTAATAATTGTCGAAAGAGGAAGTCCAAGAAGAAAGGTTCCTCCAAGGAATCTTATGGTGATGCACTAGCTTCACAATTTGAGATGGATTTCTTGCTTATTGCATGCATGGTTTCATCTAGAATGGGATGTGTTTGGTATTTGGAAAGTGGAGCTTCTTTCCACATGTCAAGTGACAAGAATCTTTTCAGCACTTTGGAGGAGAAGGATCTCCAGATACGGATCGAGATGGGCAATGACGGAAAGTACTGTGTCTTGGGTAGAGGTACGGTTATGTTTCAGAGGGAGCATGGTTCTCCCCTCACTCTTTCTAATGTTTTGTATGTACCAGGGCTAAAAAAGAATCTTGTGTCTATTGCTATGCTTGAGGATAAAGGCTATGATGTAATATTTAGTTTGGGAAAGGTTTTCCTAAGACATATCGGCACTGGACAGACCAAACAGATTGGGATTCGAATTAAGAATCTCTACAAGTTACAGATAGAAGATTGTGCTGCTCTCAGTTCCAAGGTAGAAGTGGTGCATGGCCAAGATATTGGTGAGTTATGGCATGGGAGACTGAGCCGCTTGCATCATGGGGCCTTGAAGATCATGAAGCAAATTTCTACCGGATTACCCAAGTGCAAACTGGAGCAAACAAGCACATGCAAAGGTTGTACTCTAGGTAAATATGTGAAGGCTTCCTTTCATGATCGGGATGGTAGAGCAAGAGCAGTTTTGGATTAAGTTCATTCAGATGTATTTGGGCCCTTCTCTATAGCCTCCACTGTGAAGCAAAGGTACTTTGTTATTTTTATAGATGATTTTTCTCGTAGATGTTGGATCTACTTCATGCAAAAGAAGGATCAAACCTTCTTGAAGTTTTGTGAGTTCAAAGCTTTGGCAGAGAAAGAATTAGGGAGGAAGATAAAGGCCTTGCGGAGTGATAACGGTGGAGAGTATGTTTCCCAGTAGTTTAAAGACTTTTGTGCTTTAGAAGGAATTAAACAGGAACTCATGGCACCTCATAACCCATAACATAATGGGGTGGTTGAAAGGAAGAATAGATCTATTGTGGGAGCAGCTCGAGCGATGCTGCATGACCAAAGCCTACCACTTCATCTGTGGGTTGAGGCATGCAATACAGCAGTGTATCTTCAGAACATAAGTCCTCATCGTATTTTGGGGATGAAGATACCTATAGAGGTTTTTTCAGGGAAGCGGTCAGATGTGAGTCACTTCCGTATCTTTGGATCACCAGTTTATTGCCATGTGACCAAAGATGCTCGGAAGAAGCTAGACCCAACAGATGAGTTGGGAATACTTGTGGGGTATACGGATACACCTCACAACTATCGAGTGTTTCTGCCTGCCAGTCAAAGGACAGTAGTGTGCAAGGATCTGAAGTTTGATGAGCAGCAAGCCATGCGAGAGTCACTTGAGAGGGAGCTCAAGTTGCATAGTGATGATGAGGAACTATTAGTTCCTAAGGAGGAGGATCCTCCTAATGATGTGGAGCAACCGCATGCAAAGATTCCAGTGGTGGAGATCACCACTACTGGAGAGTCTTCCAGAGGGGCGGAAACACTCTCAGGAAGATGACAGATTGATGTAGGATGTGTGAGAGAATGTGGGGCAGCCATCCTCTCATTGTAGACAAAGGAGATCTCCTGATAGATACATTGGCTACATGGCCATGGTTGGGGAGTGTGTAGCAACTGAGCCTTCTTCTTTGGAAGAGGCAGTGAAATAGCCAGTTTGGATGGATGTGATGGTAGGGGAGTATGATTCTATCATGAGGAACAGCGTATGGGATGTTGTTCCTAAACTGGGGGACAAGTTAGTGGTTACTTCCCGATGGATTTACAAAGTAAAGTAGGCAGTTGATGGCAGTATTGAGAAACACAAGGCAAGATTTGTTGCACGTGGTTTCTCACAGGTTGAGGAGATTGACTATGATGAGACCTTTGCTCCTATTGCAAGGTACTCATCGATCAGATCTATTCTAGCACTCTCAACATAGATGGGTTAGAAGATCCATCAGATGGATGTGAAGACAACTTTCCTCAATGGGGAGATTGAGGAAGATGTATACATTGAGCAACCCGAAGGATTTGAGACCTTCGATCGTGAGTCACATGTGTGTCGGCTCAAGCAAGCATTGTATGGGCTGAAGCAAGCACCCCGTGCTTGGTATACTAGGAATGACAGCTATTTTACCGGGTTGGGCTTCACCAAGAGTGAAGCAGATGCGAACCTCTACCACATCATTGTAGATGGTAAGCTATTGATTATTGTACTTTATGTCGATGATCTGATTTTGACAAGTGATGAGGAGTTGATCAAGTCTTGCAAGAAGGATCTTGTAAGAGAGTTTGAGATGAAGGACATGGGACTCATGCACTACTTTCTAGGCATGGAGGTGTGGCAAAGAGATGGGGAAGTATTTGTCTCTCAAGGCAAGTATACCAATGAGATACTAATGTGCTTCCACATGGATATGTGCAAGCCCATGGAGACTCCTCTAGCAGGTAACTCGAGGAAGGAGGATGCTACTTCAGGTGAGGTAGTAGCTGCTACAGTTTATTAGCAGCATGTGGGTTCACTAATGTATCTAGTGAACACACGACCAGATTTGTGCTTTGCAGTGAACCAGCTGAGTCAAGCTATGGTTCATCCAACCAAGTTCTTTTGGAAGGCGGCAAAGCATGTGCTGAGATATCTCAGAGGCACTGCACAATATGGATTATGGTACAAGCGGACAGAGGGAATGAAGCTCCAAGGCTTCATAGATGCAGTTTGGGCAAATAGTCCATCAGATAGGAAGAGCACTTCTGGAGGGATCTTCAACCTTAGTTCAACTACAGTTGGTATAGCTGGAAACAGAGATCAGTTGCACTTAGCTCAGCGGAGGTAGAGTACATGGCAGCAAGTCAGGCTGCATGTGAGGCCATCTGGATGCAGAAGATCCTAGTGGGATTGTTTGGTCAAATGATGGATCCGATGGTGATATATTCTGATAATCAGAGTTGCATTGAACTCTCTAAGAATCGAGTGTTTCATGACAGGTCCAAGCATATAGATATTCGCTATCATCATCTACGGGATTGTGTGGTCAAGAGGATCATGATGTTGCAGTATATTTCGACCGAGGAACAGGATGCAGATATCTTGACAAAGGCATTGTCAAAGGGCAAGTTTGAGTTCCATAGAGACAGGATCAGGGTTGCTGATAATCCCTTTCTTGTTGAGAGGGAGTGTTGAAAAGTATGCAATAAGAAATGCTAAATTTAGAATGTGCTAAAATAGCATGTCTAAAAATAACAGTTTGGCCAGTGACGTCATTGGGCACATTGGGTGAGAGGTGAAACTGCTAAAAATAGCATTTCTGGGTCCCTTCCTATTTATAGTAGTCCCTAGTCTATCTATAGGAAGTAAAATTAATTTTGGTCTTAACAACAGTTTAAAATATTAATTAATTAATCTCCATGAGTTAATAAATTATGGAAAATTAAACTTGAAGTCTTCGTGAGATCATGCAATTATTTTCTCCCTTGATTTAGGAATTTATCCCTTGATTAAAGGAGATAAGGTTCAGTTCTATAATGAGAGAATCAGTTGACTTAGTTCTAACTAGTCAAGTCGAGTTAGATTATTTTAACAAGTTGTTAAAATAATAAAATATAGTTTGTTAATGCTTGCATGCATGTGACAACTATTAGTTTAGATAACTAAGGATTCACTCATGGATAACTGTTGCATGTCAGTTTTGTCAGAGACCCAGTTGAGATCAGATGTGGGACAGTGTACTATCATATGCTTAACTATTTCTAGTAAGTAGTTTTTGCATGGTTGAGGAACTAGTGTTCTCAAGGAATACGTAGTTGGACCATTGGTTGTTTCTGGTATGTTGGAATTAATAGCATATGCTTTTGCTATTATTTCTAAGAAAACTACATAAGGACCATAGGGAAAGCCTATATAAATAGGGCTTGGTTGGTTCATGAGACATATCTTCATATCTTCATAGTTCATTGAGAACTGAATAGCTTGAGAGTTAATTCTTTTTGTATTGTGAAGAGGATTTCTACTTGATTGATAATACATGGTTGGGGTTTTATGCTAGTGCTTTCCCCTAGATATATCTTGTGTTATGTGTGATTAATTCTCTTGATCATTTATGCATGTTTCTACTTGATGTTGCTCATGCTTTCAATTATGCTTTTGCTTAATGTTTTGTAGAAGTAGAGCAATTATTATGCTTTAGGTCATTGCATATATCGGTTTGTTCTACAGGTGAAATTTCTAAAGGTGTAGTGAATTTCGAATCATCAACAGGTTGTCATGAATAGTCACCATCTATAGGTTGTGGAGCACTTGGAAGGTATGCTTTTGACAAGCAATCTAGTGGTTTTTCAATAATAATTCTAACCTTTTCTGCATTATGAATTCAAAGAAGATAAAGGATTTTGATAAAATGTGCGAAAATAGACAAAGGAAGCTCAAGTGCTAATAATTGACGTTTTTCTATGCAGAAAGACGTGGAAACAAGGGATTGTCGATCAAAAGCGAGAAGCAAAAGGAAAATAACTACTATCCCTCCAGCAGGGAACTAGATGCGGACAAGATCAAGCAAAATTAGAGCCGAATAGCCCAGGGAAAGAATGCAGGATACCGAGTCGAAGAATGCAAGAAAGAAAGGAGAAGAATGGAACGATTAGCGAATCCCTCAGGATCTTTGATCCTGAGGGATCGTTGCTTTAAATTATCTTTGAATATCTAGATACCTCCGTCATTTCTATTATGTAAAGGCACCACGCCATTGAGCGGGGGGGGACAACTGTTTTTATGATTCTAAGTTTCAGAACAAACTGTGATCATTGAGTCTCGCTGAGACCTGACTTTGTTATACTTTTGTTGATGCAATTCATATAGAAAACTTGGTGTTCATTTCGTCTCTGCATCTAGAGTAACTCAAGACAGTGTACCATTGGCAGCTAAGGGCCCGGCTCCGAAGGACACTTGCTTTTGTATCATTATACGGTGATTTGTGTGTGGTTTGTTTATCTCTGTTATTTAAGTAATCTGATACATCTTTCATGTGATATGCTATGCTCTATTATAATTGATGTCTGAATGATTTCTTTATATCATGTCTCTGCATTGTACAATTGGATCTATTCGAATTGCATCTTTCGGCTATCTCTGTAACAGAATGTTGGTATGAATGTTATTGTCATTAGATCCATGTGAAATGATATTTGTGAGACTTGAAAGCAATATTACTTTGTTCAGAAACATAGTCATATCATTCATTATTCTCAGATTGCTATAGTATTATAGAACATGTACATACGGATGAGGATTGTTGTTCCATAATTCATCGAGGATTGTTGTTCTATTTTATTACTGCTGTTCCATTTTACTGTTGTTCCATTTCTAGTTCGTTGTTCCATTTCACTTTCTGCCGTTTCATTTACCAGCCTTTATTGTTTTGGCGTGAGAGAAGGCCTAAGGCTATAGTGAGCCTCAGCAAGATGTTGCTTAGCTCCCAGACCTATAAGTCCATGCTCTAATTTCCTTTCTTCATCAGTTTCTAGAGGGATGGGTTAATGCTTCCGTACCCTTGACTGATCAACTGTCTTGTGTGATTCTATCTTTTGGGTTAGTTTAGTTACAACTTAGCATCTATTTCCTTTCGAATTATTAGAACACTATACTACTGAGCATTACTCGGACAAATAGCCTCGGATTGAGCTACTCCTTGCAATCACAAAACATTCCCAGATTGACTTATTAATGTGGGATAATTAGAGGTGTGAGAGACCCTAGTTATAGCTCTACATTTTGGCGCCATTGCCGGGGAAGGAGTAATAGCCATTTTCCCTTTACAGAGTAGTGCGCAAATCTGCTAGGGGGGAGTTGGATCTTAAAAACGGAAGGTGAGAACCTGCGTACGGAGCATGTAAAAGCCCTGCTCCACCGTCCGCTCTCTTAGCAGAATTGCTCGTTGATAGGATTTAGTAGTCTTTAGAGTGCATGACTAAGCAGAAAAAGCTAGAAAAGAATATCAAACCCCCAGCCAAACCTGAAAAATCCAAAGGACCGGTGACCCTTGGCCGAACAACCTTTATAGACGAAATCTACAAGAAAACTGAATCTCAGCCGTCAGTAGGCCTCAGAAAGATTAATTCTAAACAACCTACTAGTTCCCTTCAGGCTACAGCGTCACCATCTGGAGCCTTCGCTGAGGTACATAGCCAGACTGATGAACAAGACTTTCAAGAAATTGAAAATTATGTGTCAGAACGGCTGCTGGAAGGGAACTTAAGAAACCTTTGTGAAGGAGAAGGGGAAACAGGGGAAATAGAGGAACCAAGGTCTCCTTCTAGGATAATCCAGCTGTTAAACAGCCCAGATAAGGGGAGCGCAGCCAAAGTTAATATTGAAGGCACCCCATTCCCTCAGATAGAAATCCCAGATAAGGGAAATGTCATTAAAACAGCCCCTGCCAAGGTCGTCCCTTCTCAACCTAGGAACACCCTCCTAGAAATTCCGGAAGGTTATTGGCACATATTCGATCCCATGGCACAGAATCAGCCAAATACTCAAACTTCTACATTGCAATATCCTATAGTAGACTCTGCTGCAAATGCACCCATGAAAGCGATTCCTCTTCAACACATCCCAACTTTTCATGGACTCACATCAGAAGACCCTGATGCATTCTTATTTGAATTCGATGTGTTATGTAGAGGGTACGATTACACCACTGACCCCCAGAAATTAAAGTTGTTCCCCTCCACTTTGAAGGGAGCAGCTCTGAGATGGTTTATGGGTTTGGGGGGTGGAGTCATAAACAATTGGGAGCAAATGAAAGAATCCTTTCTCAAGAAATATCAGGATTACTGTAGATCAAGAGAACTGAAAGATGAAATTTTCCAAATGATGGCCAGACCAAATGAAACTCTAGAAGAATATGTAGAACACTTCCAGTATAATTTACAAAGATCCCCCTATGAATCATTACCTCTGCCTGATAATGTGTTGAAAACTGCATTAATTAGAGGTATGAAAGAACAGTGGATTGAAACATTGAATATCATGGGAAAAGGGGATATTTACCAAGAAAATTTTGCTGATATCATTAATTTATGCATCAGGAGTTCAAGAGGTAGCACAAGGATAAAACCAACAGAATACGACTGGTTTGTTAGAGATAACAAAATATCAACAGAAGGAGTAACACGTGTAGAACTTGGGAATTTATTAGAAAATTTTAAAACTGATATTCTAGGGACATTAACTACACAGCTTGATATTGTGCAGGCTAAGCAAAAGTAGATGGAGGCGAAACAGAATCTGGCAATTTTCTACCCCCGATGCAGAAGAAAACATAGCCACAAGGAATGTCCACTAGATTCAGTTCAAACATGTGCTATCTATACGAAAGATCATCTCACCGAAAGCTGCCCCTCACTTCCTGGATTGAAGGCAGTATACAAGGAAGCAGAAGAAGAACCAGAGCCGGCATATTTTGTTAACCAGTGTCGCCAATGGCAACCTAGGCAATCTGGTATCTTTTCGGACCCAACTTCTTCTTTCCAGCCTCCGCAGTATAATGCTCAGCAATATGGTATGTGGCAAAACCAATCTACACCCCCATCTCCAAACTGGTCATCACAGCCGTTTCCTTCTCCAAATCCATGGATGAATCAGACAAGCCAATTCGGCTGGCCTAATTTTCCTTATACCCCACCGTATTGGTAGAATAATTCATATCCTCCACAATGGATTCCCCCTACTTCACAAGGTTCACCCTGGCAGACAAACTGGCCAAGATCGACATATTAGTCAACAGGAACTATTCCACTCCCTCAACCAACTCTGCCAGCTTTACAACAAAACCCCCAGTCTAATCTGAGGCCGCAACTCCCAGCCCATCCCAATCCCAATCCTAATAATAGACCGGTCCAATCCCTCCAAATCATAGAAACATCAGAAATTGGACCTGACCTAAGGGAGTGCAATGATCTTCAGTTACGATTTGGACGTATAATAGAAACAGAGGGAGACAAAACAGTTCACATTGAATATCAGTTACCAATAGAACAACCGCTACAACAAAAGGATGCAAATAAAGAGCAGACCCATCAACAAGCAAGTACATCCTCTCCTCCTTTCCCGGAACAATTAGTCATACCGCGACCAGTACAATATCCAGACTTTGACATTCTGGGAGAGTTACAAAATCTGTACATAAAAATTCCATTCCTCCAAGCCATTCAAGACATTCCTATATACGCAAAAACTATAAAAGAACTGTGCATAAAAAAATCAAGGAGGAATACAACTACTAACCCTAGAGTCCATGTAGTTGGTACTTTATCTGACTTGTTATCAGGAAAAGAGACACCTATCAAATACGAAGATCCCGAAAACCCAATTGTAACTGTCCAAATCTATGGTCAAACCCTGACTAATGCTTTAGTCGACCTGGGAGCTGCAATCAATATTTTGACAACTTCCACCTGCCAAAAGCTTGGCATCACATCAGTAGAACCTACTTCTACTTTGCTAGAATTGGCAGATCGATCTGTAGTTCGACGAGAAGGTACTCTATACGATGTCATGGTTTCTGTAGACTCCTAGGAATATCCAATTGACTTCCTGATAATTAATCCAAAAACCCGACTAGATGGACATCCGCTAATACTAGGAAGACCTTGGCTTGCTACTGTCGATGCCTACATTGGTTGCCGGTAGGGAAACATGACCATAACTAAAGGACCAGACGTTAAAAATCTAGTTCTATATCCTCCAGCACAGCCAAGTCTGCCAACAATCAAAACTAATCAGTATCCTGTGTCATACCTTACTAACAATATCAGATCTCCATTGACTGTACAGAAGGCTTTAGATTTTAAAGATCAAACAGAAGATGATGCAATCAATAACTTCACTAGTCAAACTGAGTCTAGATCGCACACATAGTGTTTTATGATAGAAGTAGCGTTTGATAGTGAGCTAGAAGAAGACCCTTTAAAAGATCCACATGACCAAACAATACCAGTAACTGTTGTTGCGAATAATAAAGTAGTGGAAATCTAACCTAGTAAGACTCTAAATATCAACGCAAACCTTACACTAGATCAAGAAACAAAGCTTGTTAATCTGTTACAAAAATATCAAGGAGCATTTGCCTGGGATTACCCTGACATGAAGGGCATTGATCCTCAATTATGCACCCACCACATCTATATAGAAAAAGATGCATGACCTGTTCATCAGCCGCAAAGAAGACTCAACCCCCATCTAAAAGAGGTAGTAAAAGCCGAACTTAAAAAACTTTTATATGTTAATTTTATCTATCCCATCTCCGACAGTAAATGGGTCTCTCCCCTGGTGGTGGTACCCAATAAAAACGGAAAATGGAGGATTTGCGTGGATTACAGGGAGTTAAATAACGCCACATAGAAGGATCACTTCCCTCTCCCATTTATAGATCAAGTATTGGACACATTGGCAGGAAAGAATTTTTTTTCTTTTCTGGATGGCTTCAGCGGATATAACCAAATCCAAATTGCCCCTGAAGACCAAGATAAAACTACCTTTACTTGCCCTTGGGGAACGTTTGCCTATCGAGTACTACCCTTCGGCCTATGTAATGCCCCTGCTACATTCCAAAGGGCTGTCCTCAGTATCTTTGCAGATCTAATAAATGATGGGCTTGAGGTGTACATGGATGACTTTACACCATATGGAGATGATTTTGACCTAGCTCTAGATACCCTGGAAAAAGTCCTACAACGTTTTATCGCTACTAGACTTTGTCTGAGCCACGAAAAATGTTACATGATGATGACAGAAGGGCTCATTCTAGGGCACTATATTTCAGCAGCTGGCATCCAGGTAGACCCGGCGAAAATTCAGATTCTTTTGCTTATCCCTACCCCCACTACTCAAACAGATGTATGCAGTTTTCTTGGATTTTCTGGATATTACAAACGATTTATAGAACATTACTCACGTATTGTTGCACCTCTATATGCTCTAACTGGTAACGTTGATTTCTTATGGACAGAGAAATGTGACCAGGCTTTTAAGGAATTGAAGAAGCTTGTATCAACAGCCCTAGTCCTCCGAGGACCAAACTGGAATTTTCCATTCCAAATCTCATCTGATGCCTCAGATACAACAATTGGTGCAGTCCTGGGGCAAGAAGAGGATAAGAAACCATATGCTATCTACTATATCAACAAAAACTTATCCTCTGCCGAACTCAATTATACTGTCACTGAAAAGGAATTCCTGGCTGTAATACATGCTGTTAACAAATTTAGACATTATATCACAAGCTACCCCGTTGTCTTATATACCGATCATTCTGCTATCAAATATTTGGCAAATAAACCTGTTACGAATGCTAGAATAACCAGATGGTTGATCTTATTGCAGGAGTTCGATATCACAATCAAGGACCGACCTGGCAAGGAGAACCCTGTAGTCGATTTTCTCTCACGAATACCGAAGTCAATTGAAATAGCAGCGGTAGAAGATCAATTTCCTGATGAACACCTGTTTGCTGTTGCTATTCGAACACCCTGGTATGCTGATGTCGCCAATTACCTTGTGGTAGGTAAGCTACCAAAACACCTAACCCCTCAGGAACGTAAGCAGATTGTTCAGAAGAGCACTCGATTTTCGTGGATTGGAGGCCATTTGTTCCATACAGGGGCAGATATGCAAATCAGGAGGTGTATTCGCGAAGACGAGATCTTCGACATTTTAAAAGCTTGCCATGACGGACCATGCGGGGGACACTTTGCTGAAAAGAGAACAACACATAAAGTATTGCAGACAGGATACTATTGGCCTACAATTTTTAAAGATGCGAAAAAAATTGCACAAGCCTGTGACAGCTACCAGCGAGCAGGGAGACCTGGTCAAGCCGATGAAATGCCTCAGAGACCACAACTGGTCATTAAGCCATTTGAACGATGGGCTCTTGATTTCGTCGGGCCCATTAATCCACCATCAAATCAGAGGACATACATTCTAGTGGTGACAGACTATTTTACTAAATGGGTCGAGGCCGAATCATTGCCTAGGGCTACAGAAGACTCTGTAATACAATTCTTGTTCCATTTTTTTGTACTTTATGGACTCCCGAGAGAACTAATCACAGATGGTGGACCACAATTTGTTGGAAATAAGTTAGCTGCAACACTTAACAATTATCATGTCAAACATAAGATCACTACCCCATACCATCCGCAGGCAAATGGGCAAGTCGAAAGTAGTAATAAGCTAATAGAATCAATCTTAACAAAAACCATTGCATCGCATAGGCGTGATTGGGCCGCTCGACTACCTGAGGCACTGTGGGCCTATAGAACCACATGGAGAAGTACTACAGGCTATTCACCTTATCAATTAGTGTTTGGAAAACAACCAATCTTCCCCATAGAATTCGAAATCCAAACGCTACGAACTGCACAGGAGGTCGGCCTAGATCTGAGTGAGGCGCAAATCAATCGATTACAGCAGATTAATGAATTGGACGAAATTAGGCTCTCTGCATTACAAAACACAGCATTAATTCAACAGCAGCGAGCTAAATGGCATGATGCACTTATCAAGAATAAAGTCTTTCATGAAGGAGACTGGGCTCTGTTATACGATTCTCGGTTTCAGGACTTCCCGGGGAAACTCCAGGCTCGATGGTTAGGACCATACGAAATCCAGAAGGTACATGACAATGGGACCCTTACCCTGATCACAATTGACGGTTCTGGATATGCATTCAAAGTAAATGGCCACCGAGTTCGTCTCTATTGAAAGCCACTCACTCGGGAATCATTCTGTCAGCAGCTACGAAAAGATACTGATTTGGAAATCTTAGGAGGGGAAGTGAAATCTTCCTCACCTATAACTTAAGCAATTCATTTTTTTCACAACTTGTACATAACATCCTGTATATATGCTCTTTTGATTTTTTGTTTGCATTCTAAGTATTTTTGCTGTTCCACTTGCGTGTTTTGCTGTTCCTTTTCAAAAAGAACAGCATTGGTGTGTTTTGCTGTTCCTTTTCAAAAGGAACAACATTTGTGTGATTTTGCTGTTCCTTTTCAAAAGGAGCAGCATTTGCGTGTTTTGCTATTCCTTTGTGAAAAGGAACAACACTTGTGAGATTTTTTTGTTCCTTTTCAAAAGGAACAACACTTGTGAGATTTTTCTGTTCCTTTTCAAAAGGAACAACACTTGTGTGTCTTTGTTGTTCCTTTGCAAAAAGGAACAGCACTTGTGTGATTTTGTTGTTCCTTTGCGAAAAGGAACAACACTCGTGTGATTTTGTTGTTCCTTTGTGAAAAGGAATAGCACTTGTGTGATTTTGCTGTTCCTTTGCGAAAAGGAACAGCACTTGCGTGTTTTTGCTGTTCCTTTGCGAAAAGGAACAACACTTGTGTGATTTTGTTGTTCCTTTGCGAAAAGGAACAGCACTTGCGTGTTTTTGCTGTTCCTTTGCGAACAACACTTGTGTGTTTTTGCTATTCCTTTGCGAAAAGGAACAACATTTGAGTGTTCTGCTGGTCCTTTTTCAAAAGGAACAACACTTGAGTGTGTCTGCTGTTCCTTTTCAAAAGGAACAGCATTTGAGTGTCTTTGTTGATCCTTTCTCAGAAGGAACAACATTTGTGATTTTTCATTGCTCCTCTCAAAGAAATGGTATCTTACGAATGGATTCTTCTCTCAGGAATGCCATCGGCATGTTTTTTCCCTTATTGGGATTCTTTGCGACCATGGTCTCCTCAATCTTTTAGATACAACAATGAATTTATGCGATGAACATAAACCATGATATACCGAAATTAGCACATCATAAATCGTTATTACTATGAAGCCAGTATGCATAAGAGGACAAGAGGAGGGACATGAACTTTTCATCTTCGTTGTCATTGTCTTATTACTGAACTCTGGTTGGTGATTTTTATCATGACGATTTCCCTAAAAATCTTTCTTGATTATTACAGAGGAGTAAGAACAAACGATTTATATCTGTCTGTTGGGATCATAAGACTTATTCCACCATTCCTTGCTCTTAAGGAGTGCGGAACCACCCTTATGTGGAAATAAACAAAAAAAGAGGTGCTCTACAAAAGGAAACAAAAACAAAATATGAAATTGTCAAATGCAGGATAGGGGGTCTCATTGAGAGCCAGCCTACCATGATCATAAGGATGGAAGTGAAGTGGCATTCCTATTATAGCCACCACACCAGGGATATGGTCCGAAGGTAAATTAACAAGCAAACTTTGGAACAGGGGGTCTCATCATGAGCCGGCCTGACCACTTTTCGTGCCTACCTTGTGAATGGCATTATGGCTATCTGGTTACCAAGCCAGCATAATGACTTGCATTTTTGACAAAGCACTCTTCAAGATATACACAAAGGATCATGGTTCCGGAGGGTGAAATAAACAACTCTGCCAAGGTTATGAACACCTGTTGGCAACAGAGCTCTGTTAATGGCATAGAAGTCGTAATACTTATACCAACAGGTATGGTATTAAATCTTTCTGTCTCTTATATCCTTTGCATAAATCATATGTCACACCATGATGTATATATCGCATGAATATTTATTACCACTAATCATGGCAACAAAACTGACAATGACTACTAGAGACTTCGTACATATGACAGACATCCAATCCCCCGGTTCCTCATTATGTCACGCAGGCTCTTATATAAAACGCGATCTACCTTTTTGCCTCGGTTTCGGCATCTCGTTGTTTTTCTAAAACATGGCATAATTCCATATGCTGTTCTTTATGATTTGACTTCCAAATGGCTTCTGCTCCTCTCTTTGACGGCTGGGGACAGCCTATCAGATCGCGAGGGGGAGGTAACCTCATTACTCCATGGATTACGTGGCTGCACACCATTCGGGCAAGATAATGTACGAAGGAATGACATGGTTTAACGGTATGATGATTCCATTCTATGGAGATTGCCGTCCATGATCCTTTTTTTCATTGCATGCTCTGTGATCTTTTCTAAAATTTGACAACGATCATCCTCTCTGCGTCGCAAACACCGCAAGTAGTTGCTGTTCCATTTCTGAGTAGAATCATGGGTGGAAAGATGGTCTGAAGCGAACCTCACAAACTGACAGTCTCCGCTGCTGCTCGCAAAATCCTAGAAAACGCAGGATGGTTGAATTACTTCAGCCGCCTGCAAGAATCAAACGAAGCAGTGGCGCTAGAATTCCTGCAGAATTTGCAGGAAAACTACTCCATAGTAGGAGGAAAGCAGATAGCAGTTACGGAGGATATCATCGCAGAAGTTTCAGGATTATCAGCTGCTGGACCCATATGGATGCTGAAGAAAGAAATATTACAAAAAGCTATGGAAATTTTCCAGGACGAAGGCCAAAGCTTGACAGTCAAAGGGAAAGGAGTTCTACCAGCAACACTAGGGGAACCCTGGACCGAGATAGCGAAGACAGTGCAAAGTTATATCACCTACGAAGGGAGAAAAGACGTGGTAAGGCCTCGTCACCTAAAACTTTTAGTTGTTTTAAAAGGAAAATGCTCTGTAAATCTCCCTGCACTTTTA